>MU704995.1:93631-124232 GCA_026770625.1 Nicotiana glauca
ATATATATATATATATATATATATGGTAGTTCTTTTTATTATTATTATTTTTGTTTTTTAGATATATTTAAATTCAAAAAGAATAACCAATAAATAATTATTAACTAAATAACTAATTATACCATGTGGCTTTTTCTGAAGCTACCACTTGACTTAAGGAGATGACTTTTTCCCCTCTTTTTAATAATATATAGATATATATGTTTCATGCTCTTCCTCTCTCTCTCTCTCACTCAATAGTTGTATCTAACCCAAAAGAAAAAGAACTTTTATCTAACCCCTTTCCCTTTGCACTCAATATTCTGCCAAAGTTTGACATAGGAATTGGAGCACTATATTTGAGTGAGTCAACAGTCCCACATACGCAACCACACACCCATTCTTCTACGTTATAACGACATGCGCGGAATGCTGCCTTTACTTTTTCCTTTCTTGCTTAATTTTTAATAGGAAAAGTTACAAAGGAAAAAGGTTGAACAAAACAAAAAGAATAAAGAAAAGAAAGAGTGAAATCAAAGTAAACCTCCCATTATTCATAAAAAGGCTAAAAATACGCCGATTATTAGATAAATGGTTTAAATTTACGTTTTGTCCACCTTTTGGACACAATGTTATCTTTCAATGTATAAATACCTTCGCGCCTAACAGAATATTGTGTGGTCAGTTTTTTAATGTGTTGGCAAAATTTTATTGGGCTACGTGGCACCTCAGCCCGGATTAAATAAACCTGCCCCAGATTTCGATGTGGGCGAGTTTATACAATCCAGACGGGGTGCCGCATGACCCAATAAATTTTTGCTAGCACATTAAAAAGGGGACCACAAAATATTTCATTTTCGCAAGGGTATTTATAGACCGAAAGATAACGTTGTATATATATTTTTTTACCAAAAGGTGGACAGAGCGTAAATTTAAACCATTTATCAAATGATAGCGGTATTTTTGGCCCTTTTCCGCCTTTTATATTAATGTTATTCGCGTTAGCTTTGCATGCATTTTAACTTTGATATGTCACTTCTCACCAGCACATGTAATGCTAGTGTTTTCTTTGCTGTTATGTTAGATCAATTTTATTAACTGAAGTAATTACTTGAAAATTTTGCAGGGCTTCCAAAAGGCCCGCGCTACGCAATAACAGTGGGAGCTGGGGTGCCGGCAATGTTATTCCTGATTGGGCTTCTATGTTTCATATGTGGAAGGATAAAGTCTTGCAGGAGGAGAGGTAGAGCCCAACCAATACTAGAATTCAGTTCTACTGTGACACCACAGCCCATTGTGTTTATGGGCCTAGATGGGCCCACAATAGAATCCTATCCCAAAACTATCTTGGGAGAGAGCAGACGTTTGCCCAAGCCCGATGATAATATCTGCGCAATTTGCTTGGCTGAGTATGAGCCCAAGGAAACCTTAAGGACAATTCCTGAATGCCAACATTGTTTTCATGCAGAATGCATTGATGAATGGCTTCGATTAAATGCTTCTTGTCCAGTTTGCCGCAATTCCCCTCAGCCCAAGCCATTGTCCCTTAGTGAGGTTCCCTAATTATGTCTCATTTGAATGTAAACTTGATCTTTTGATTTATGATATGACTACACGAGATGAACCGGAGAGTCTCATGTAATAGGATTGCCAGCTATTGCGCACTATGTATGTATAATGAGGTGCTCATTACTGGTTGTTGGCTTTTATTGTTGAGAATAGATGTTTGGAAGTCATACTTAATATTCTTGTGAAAAATTAGAGAAATATCCAAAAAATAATTTTAAATTAAGGTTTTTGGAGGACAAGCTAATAATGATATCATCCTCATCTTACATGCCAAACGGTCATGATACAAATTGCAAGATTTAGTCAGAGGCGGAGCTAGCATTTTGAGTGTGTGGGTTCTAAAATTTAAAATAAGACTATGACTTAAAACTAATATACAATATCAAACTGACTAAAGAATGAATATCGATATTTAATATATATTTAAAAAATGACGTAAGACAAACACAATATATGAATATGAACACTATCATTTCAATTGCACTTGACGAGTTGTCATGTTTTGAAAACGAACTATGATCACATCATTAGATACACTTTCAAATACTTCATCATCTATAAAACAAACTAAATAATCATTCAAAAAGTCATCACCAATCCTGCTTCGCAAATCATTTTCAATAAACTTCATTGAAGAAAAAACTCTTTCAACCATTGCAGTAGCCACAGGTAATATCAAACTTAGCTTCACAAGCAAATAAACAAGTCCCCATGTCTTGTAAATATTTATTTTAACCAATGTCTTCGACAGATCACCAAACCCTTTCAAGCTAAAGAATGCATTGTCCATTTCTCGTACATAGTTAATATAGTTGTCAAGCTCATAACTAAGATCTTCAAGCTTAGAAGCAGTGAACTCATTTGAATAATATGTAGCAAGTTTCATAATCTTGTTTTTGTCATAATTCGCAAAAGAATCATCCGGACTCAAACTAGCCATACCAAGAAGCAGAGCAATACTCACTTCACTAAAACGACTGTTAAGCTCTGAAAGTTGCAAATCAATAGCAGCACAAAAAACCTATACGTACAAATGATGGAAATATGTAACTGTTGAGCTTTTACGCTTCGACTTTCCAAGTGCATGCTTCTCATCCATTTTTGGGATTGCAATACCATTCTTATCACAAAACGAAGAGACATCTTCTATCAAAGAATTCCATTTGGAATCTCTCATTGTTTGCAATCTCATTATTTGCAATTGCCTCTTTGTAAAATCAACAAGTTTCATTGCACTAAAAATATTTTTTTTTTGTAGGGCCTTATTCAAATCATATGTAATTGCCAATAGTTTTAATATCAAATTTAATGTACAAACGAACTCATAAGATCTTATATCTTCCACTAGACTTTTCGCTAATGCTTTCTCCTAATAATTTGAACCCTCATTTGCAAGAATTCCAAGTATATGAACAATCGATGAGAATAAAGAAATAAAGTTACGTAATTTCTTAAAGTGAGATCCCCAACGGGTATCACCTGGTCTTTGACGCCCAAGTTTTTTATTTAATCCACTTCCTGTATGAATTTCATTAAGCACTAATAACTCATCTAATTTTTCAGCTTGATCATCTCTAAGCATCTCCCTACACTTATAAGAACCTCCAACAACATTCAAAATATTAGCAAGAATGTCAAAAAAATTATTTACATCATGGTGTTTCTTTGCAACAGTTACAAGAGTCAATTGCAACTGATGAGCAGAGCAATATATGTAATGTGCCAAGGGAGTATCTTTCAGAATCAAAGTTTTAAGACCATTGATGTTTCCTTGCATGTTACTAGCTCCATCATACCCTTGTCTCCGTATTAGAGATGAATTCAACAAATGTTGTAAAAGCAAAGAATATATTTCTTTTTGTAATACATGTGCAGTTGTACCTTTAACATGAACAAGACCAAGGAATCACTCAATAAGTTCACCATCTTTACTGACATAGCACAGAACAAGAGCCATTTGTTCCTTATGAGAGACATCCTTAGATTCATCAACTAATATCCCAAAAACATCCCCATTCAAGTCTTCAATAATTGCTTTCACAGTTTCTTTTGCACAAGAATTCACAATATCTTTTTGAATATCAGGAGAAGTCATGGTGTTGTTTTTTGGAGCTTTTTCTAATACCACATTTTCATATCTTCTTTCCTATCTGCATACCATTTTAATAGATCTAAAAAATGGCCTCTTCTAGTAGAAGTTACACTCTCATCATGGCCCCGAAAAGGAATTCCTTCTTTCAAAAGATACCTTATCACATCAATTGAAGCATTCAATCGAACTCGATGTTCACTTTTAATTTTCTCAGATTGCTTGTCCTAAGAAGTTAGAATGGATTGTGCTTGGTTCATTAAATATAGCATCATGTTGAAACATCGATTATGAACACTACTCACTTCACCCGCATGTGATTTAAGTCTTTCTAAACCTTTATTCCAACCTCTAAAACCATCCGTTGTGAAAGCATCACCTACTTTTTTTTCATATCCTCCAACCTCATTTTTAAACAAGTAACAACATAAACAAAATGCTGCATCTTGTTTAATGCTATATTTTAACCATTGAGAACATTAAGTTTTAAACCATTCAGGACTAAATTGACGCATTATTCTTCCAAAGTCTCTTTTTGGAAAGACAAAACCACGAGGTTGACAAGGTCTATTTTGTATATAATCTCTCCTTACACGGTCACGTAAATTAGGAGGACATTCTGAAATTGATTTTCTTTTAGCAGGATCGCGCTCATAACCCCACACTTTATCCGATGTTTGGTAAGGATTGATGTTGTTATTAATAACAGGAGATGGAGAACTTGACAAAGGAGAGCTAGAAGAAGTTGCAGAAGCTTGAGATTTGTAAAAACTTGTGATCATATCGACTTTTGCTAGTAGACCCTAAAAATCACAAAAAACAAATTACACTTCAAGTTGTATGCTTCACAATGCTTCAAGTCTTTAATTCTATCAAGGCATTCACACAGAAAGTGCGATTTAGGAAATAATGCTTGTTTTCTCTTCAGCCAAAGTTTGATTAAAATTTAAAAGAGCAACAAACTTCTTCATCTAGCTCATTATACCATCACATTCATATGATTTTCTACCAGTAGCTTCAGAGCTTGAGCCCAAAATAATAGTTACAACTAATATTCTTGCTTGATGCTTCCCACATTTATTATATAAAACATAATAACAAATTTATCTCTGAGTAGTACCCAAATACAATTGGTCTCACTAAAAAATTGTAGGACCAATAGACCACATACCTTGTCAGTCAGCTTGTCGAGGATTCAGGATTTCAAGTTTGAACTTTTGGAAAACACAACAACACAAATTGACAAAGAGAATAGAGGTCAAAATGTGGGACAACCCTAGAATCAAAGATTAGAAATCAGATTTTGTATTAATTATCAAATATAAAATATAAGAGAAAATCATGAAGCAAAAAAATAGTAAAAGAAGAATTAAAGAAAGAAGAAGGGTCTAACTTCTAAGGGAGAAAGCGGTGACAATTAGCGGATTTGCTGCTTGCCTTCCGCACCTTGATCTGTCTAGTTCTATTTTGACTAATCCGAATCTGTGTACTGAGTAAAAGCGAAATATCTTCTCTCAATTCTTGGCAGAGGGAAGCCCCATGACCGACCGTCGAGGACAGAGTTGCCGCTTTAGATGAAAGATTGATGTTTCTATTCGAATATAAGGCCCTACGCCTTATGGCTTGAGGAGATTAATATAGTTGAGCTGCAAGCATCCTGAGATTTAACTGCTAGGAAGTTTTAAGCAAAAATCGATCAATAGAGACAGAGTCACACCGACTGTTACAAAGCAGATCGGCAGAGCAGAACCCTAGCGTTTCTTTTTGATTTGGGATTTTCGATTTCCTCCTTGTTTGGACTTTGGAGTTGGAAGGCGTTTGGTTTTTATTTTTTGTTTGGACTTTTGGCTTTTGTTTAGACCTTTGAATTTTGTTTATTAGAAAGAAAAAGACTATTAACAATATTATAATTTTAATTAGAGGAAAGTGAGAGGAATAGAGAGTGAGTTGTCTGGAACGTGTCGCTTATTTTACTCTTTTAGTGTGTGCTTTCTAAAAGTATTGTAAAAAAAAAAAATACATTGTTTATAGGGGATTCAAACTCGGGTGTTTTCTAGCGAACCCAGAACCCCTTACCATTGAACCCATACCACTTTTGTTATTGAGTTCGGCAGACGGATATATATATATATATAAGGTCGAAAAATTTTCAATACAAATATAGGGGATCGAAAAAAGTCATTGGGTTCGCCGAACCCGCACCCATAATTGTAGCTCTGCCCCTGCACGTACATGCACTCATAAGAGACAACATAACACATGTCTCACAAATTCTCTCCATAAATAGACTCTCAAACCTTTTATGACTATATTGTGAATGTTATTAAATGAGAAGGAAGAATATTCAATTTATAAAAGTCCAAACTTTTTCCTCCAAAAAAAGGACTAGCCAAATATGAGAGATTTATAATTTCCTTCTAAGAAAAGGAAAATCTAATTATAGTAAATATGTTGCATATTCCTTCGAAAAAAAGGAAAGCAAAATATAATAAGAAAATCATAACAAACTTCTAACCATATCAATCTCAAACTAAGCTGCAAACTGTTATTCAGAAAATAATTTCATAGTAAAAAGATGAGCCAATTAATAGAACTTGAAAAGGGAAAGTCAACTCTAAAGACAATAGTACCTTTGCTAGGCTCTTCTTGACCGTCAATGCCTTCAGTTTCTCTACCTGAACCATTGGATTTCAACTTGAAGTAGTTTCCTTCAGCTTCACAATTCCCACAACATGGTTCAGACCAATGCAGAGGAATTTGGGGTTGTAGGAAATATTGGGTCTACCCATAAGGGGTGCTCTAAGGATCAATAGAGTTATTATTTAATCCTAATATTCCTTATATAAGTACAATCAATGTGTACTCTAAAAAAAGACTCTAAGCAGTATTTTTCAACACTCTCTTTCTCTTTCAATCCAAGCAAGCGTATAGACTGTGTAATTGGGGGTTGCTCCAACACATCGTGACAACCACCGCCGACTAGTAATTTCAACCGCTATTCATCTGTTCTTTCCGGTTCCACTACGCGAACAAGTAAGTTTTCGCTTTATGATTTACGTGTTATCTAACAAGATTAGATTAGCGTAATTTTTTATTGGTATCAGAGCCATATGCTAATTTTTTTGTCTGAAAAAAAAGATTATATTTATTTTATTGTGTGCAATTGGAATGCATAAAATAAATTTTATTTTACACTGTGTTAAATATAGTTTGTAAATCAGTGTGTTAAGGTTTCAACACTGATTTCCAAAAAATCAGTATTTATATTTTTATTGTTAAATCTAATGTTAAGCTAATAATTAAAAAAAGGATCAGTTCTTTTTTAGTTTTACTCCAGATCTATCAAAAGGAATCAATTTCTCATGTAACAATATTGTCCCGTAGCCGTTTGAGTTTCGCTACCGCGATTGGTGGCTGCCTTCTCAGAGACATCAACCCCGTTCAATGGAGAATGACAGCCGAAATATTATAGAAGAAGAGAAGTAAATTTCTTTTCCTTCTACGTAAAGAAAAAAATGGAGTTTTGTACTCTATGACTGCAGCGGGTAAGAATAAAGGAAGATGAGAATTACGATCTCACTATTTCATGTTTTGAAATTTGAAAAAAGGGAAGTTTTGAACTCTTACTCTTCGTGGCTAGTGGCGGAAAGTTAAAAGAGATGAGAGAACCTTAGGGTTTGGCAAGTTACTGCAAATCTCTTTTTTTCCCCATATAGTGTTTCGTCCACTTGCACCACATATGTGTGGTAAAAGTCTTTAGTACAAACAACAACAACAACCCAGTAAAATCCCACAAGTAGGGTCTGGGGAGGGTAGTGTGTACGCAGACTTTACCCCTACCCCGAAGGGGTAGAGAGGTTGTTTCCGAAAGACCCTCGGCTCAAGATAATAAAAAGACAAAAGAAGAGAGTATTAGATTCACCGCGGAAATCATATGGTAAAAGGAACATAGAAAGCAGTAAACAAAAAAAAAATAATAATACTAATAATTGAAAGCAAAAACGATGGTTTGTAAATGAATCCTGCATTGAAAATAGAAAATAGTAAAACACGACATTGCCCCTAACTATCTTAGACAAAAACCCACCGAACTAGGCTCACAAAGGTACAAAGTAACGCAAGAGTCAACTACCTCCTAGCCTACAACCATAATACGCGACTTCCATAACTTCCTATAAGTGCCATGTCCTCGGAAATCTGAAGCCTCGCCATATCATACCTGATCACCTCTCCCCAATACTTCTTAGACCGCCCTCTACCTCTTCTCATGCCTTCCATGACCAACCGCTCATACCTCCTTACTGGAGCATCTGGCCTTCTCCTCTGAACATATCCGAACCATCTGAGCCTCGCTTCCTCCTTCTTGTCATCAATAGGGGCCACGTGCACTTTCTTCCGAATGTCATCATTCCTAATCTTATCCTTTCTAGTGTGCCCACACATCCACCTCAACATCCTCATTTCAGCTACTTTTATCTTTTGGATATGTGAGTTCTTAACAGGCCAACACTCAGCCCCATAAATCATGGCCGGTCTAACCACCGCTTTATAGAACTTACCTTTGAGTATCGCTGGCACTCTCTTATCACACAAGACTCCAGATGCTAACCTCCACTTCATCCATCCTACACCAATACGGTGTGTGACATCATCGTCGATCTCCCCTCCCCCGTGGATAATCGACCCAAGATACTTGAAGCTGCTTCTATTTGGGATAATTTGTGACTCAAGCCTCACATCCACGTCCACTTCCCCCGGCCCGGCACTAAACTTATACTCGAGGTATTCCGTCTTCGTCCTGCTTAGCTTGAAGCCCTTGGACTCAAGAGTCTGTCGCCAAACTTTCAATCTCTCGTTAACACCGGCTCATGACTCGTCAATCAGAACTATGTCATCGGCGAATAGCATGCACCATGGCACCTCCCCTTGGATATGGTCTGATATCGCATCCATCACCAGGGCGAATAAGAACGGATTGAGCACAGAGCCTTGGTGTAATCCCATTTCAACCGGAAAAGGCTCAGAGTTCCCTCCTAGTGTCCTAACCCGAGTCTTAGCCCCGTCATACATGTCCTTAATTGCCATAACATAAGGCACCAGTATACCTTTTGCCTCCAAGCATCTCCAGAGAACTTCTCTAGGAACCTTGTCATATGCTTTCTCTAGGTCAATAAACACCATGTGCAAATCCTTCTTTCTCTCTCTGTACAGTTCCACCAACCTCCTAACAAGGTGTATAGCTTCTGTGGTGGAACGACCCGGCATGAACCCGAACTGGTTGTCGGATACAGACACTGTCATCCTCACTCTCGCTTCAACCACCCTCTCCCATATTTTCATGGTATGACTCAGTAATTTGATACCCCTGTAATTGTTACAACTCTGGATATCACCTTTGTTCTTATACAATGGAACCACCGTACTCCACCTCCACTCATCCGGCATCCTCTTCGCCTTAAGAATAACATTAAACAACCCAGTTAACCACTCCATGCCTGCTCTCCCTGCACACTTCCAAAATTCTACCGGAATCTCATCCGGCCCAGTCGCTCTGCCCCTACTCATCTTACGCATAGCCCCCACGACCTCCTCGACCTCGATACGCCTGCAGGGCCCGAAGTCACGACGGCTTTCGGAGTGCTCCAATTCTCCTAGCACAATATCACGATCCTCTTTCTCATTCAGAAGTTCATGAAAGTAAGTTTGCCATCTTCTCTTAATCTGGGCATCTTCCACCAATACTCTACCATCTTCGTCCTTAATACATCTTACTTGGTCCAAATCTCGAGCCTTCCTCTCTCTCAATTTTGCCAACCGGAATAACCTCTTCTCCCCGCCTTTTTCCCCCAGTTCCTCGTACATACGACCATAAGCCGCATTCTTAGCCTCCGAGACCGATAATTTAGCTTCTTTCCTAGCTACCTTATATCTCTCCAAGCACACTCTCCTCTCGTCCTCGCCTATGCTCTCTACTAACTTCTGGTATGCTTCCCTCTTCGCTTCCACTTTTCCTTGGACCGCTTTATTCCACCACCAATCTCCTTTGTGCCCGCCAGAAACACCGGATGAGACCCCTAACACCTCTCTCGCAGATTCCCTTATACATTCTGCTGTCGTTGACCACATAGTGTTCGCGTCCCCACTACTCCTCCAAGCTCCCATAGCCGACAACCGACATTCCAACTCTTGGGCTTTATCCTTAGTCAAAGCTCCCCACCTGATTCTTGGTTTTCCCCTAGCAGACTTGTTCCTCCTCTTAAACCTAATACCAACATCTAGCACCAACAATTTATGTTGCGTCACGAGTGACTCGCTCGGGATCACCTTGCAATCCTTGCATAACCCGCTGTCACACCTCCTGAGGAGGAGATAGTCAATCTGGGTCTTTGCTACCGCATTTTGAAAAGTAACCAAATGCTCTTTCCTCTTCGGGAACTTAGAGTTTGCAATCACCAGCCCAAAAGCCTTAGCGAAGTCCAACAGCGAAGTTCCTCCCATGTTCCTCTCCCCAAAACCAAAGCCTCCATGCACCTCGCCATAGCCATCTGCTGTAGCCCCAATATGGCCATTAAAATCTCCTCCTATGAACAACTTCTCGGAAGGTGGCACCTGACGCACAATCTCATCTAAGCCCTCCCAGAAGTGTCGTTTAACCTCCTCATCTAGCCCCGCATGCGGCGCATAGGCGCTGACGACGTTCAGAGTGTGCTCCCCAACAACCAACTTAATAATCATCAATCTATCATTCACTCGTCTGACCTCAACCACCGACTCTCTGAGTTCCCTATCCACCAAGATACCCACTCCATTCTTACCTCTCTCGACTCCTGAGTACCAAAGTTTATACCCGTCCGCCTCCCTCGCCCTCAACCCTACCCATCTAGTCTCCTGGACACACGCTATATTGACCTTCCTCTTCTGAAGAATCTTCGCCAACTCTATAGACTTACTTGTCAATGTACCTATGTTCCATGACCCGATTCTTAACCTATAGGCACCCCTGTTTCCTTTACCTCCCTTGCCTCTCAGCCCAGCCCCTAACCCCTACCCTACCTCCCGCCCCACCCCCCGCTCCCTCCGAGGACATGAACTCACTCGACCATCCCAGACCACAGCCACTATACCCAAGACAAACTACGGGAAAATCACTAACACATACAAGGCAACATGCCAGGCTAGACAAAAATAGGTTGCAACTATAAGCGCACTAATACTGTGAATAAACTAATCGAAACTAAGATTGCAAAAATTAACTAACGTAATAAATGGGAAAAGAAAAACAGGAGGTACCAACTCCCGTAAGTAGAACCTGATAATTGTCTTGGTATATACGATAATGTTGCGTCCAACTAGCACGTTCGTGTTCCACTTCTGCCGCCCCTCGTTGACCCTTGCCGGGGTTGTTCCTTATGTTTGCCCACGCACGTTTCCTTCGCCGCTAATGGCCACAGTCCTTAACCTGAAAATACGCACAAAATACCACGAAGACAGACAAAAGGGGGGATTGTCACCGGTACCACTGGTGAGGCCCCGCCCGTAGCAAAAGAGCGCAAAAAGTTTGTAATAAAAACCTTAAATTGAATTTTGATTATTTGTTTTTTTTCTAAATAAATTAAATACTAAATAAACAAAAAACAGAAAAACCCTAAAAAACACAACAATTACTTATTTGTTCAAGCATAATCACCAAATGAAAGCAAAAGGGATATCAGTAAACTCAACAACTTGTATGAAATACAATCAGCAAAAACACAAAAACATACAAAAACGACATTTCTTACTTACTTGCACTGATCACCCAGTTATACACTCATAGTGAAACCCAAAATTTAATCTTTTTACCTAACCCAATACAGTTACACCAATAATGGTCAGCTTTTAACGTGGAGACCAAGCATGAGAAGGAAATGATGGACCTAGATCAGCGAGCTCCACAGTTACTTGCAAATGAGATCTAATTGAGCAAAGATTTTCAGCAAAAGTCTTTAGTGAAAAGACTAATCGAAATAAAATAAAAAAGCTTTTTTTTTATACTTGGGTTGAAAAAATATTTGTAGGGTTTCTTATTAGGAAGTAAGAAAAAGGCCCAATTCAAAGTGATATGCTGTTGCAATTAATGGCAGACTTGATGTTTGGTTTAAAAGGCCCACCTTAAATGTTTGGCAGATAAATTATGAGCTTCTTTTAATTTGTTAAAAATTGAGCTTGAACATCTATTGCCTCTTGGTCTCTCTTTAAGAAGTGGACAGATTTAAGAATTGGGAAGTCCATTATTATTGCCATGCATTAGTTATTACTCCCTTTGTTTTAATTTATGTGAACTTATTTCTTTTTTGGTCCGTGGTTCCGTGCTAAAAAGAATGACCCCTTTCCTTATTTGGAAACAATTTACCTTTATGCAGTGATTTATAGCCACACAAAATATTTGTGCCTCATTTTACACCACAAGTTCAAAAGTCTTTTCTCTTTTTTTAAACTCTGTGCCCAGTCAAATGGGTTCACATAAATTGAAATGGAGGGAGTATTATTTTTGGGCAAATGGCCTAATTAAATCAACAAGCTTGATTTTATTTTTAAAAAGTTAGATTATAAAATCAGTCATATGGACTTAATTTTTAGAATATAAATTTAGTATTTGTATTCTTTTAATGAAACTATAATGTTTTATTATCCTAATTGCTTGAAATGTTAATTTTTTAACATTAAATTTATTTGTTAATTTGTTTAACATGCTTGAAATGTTAATTTGTTTAACAATAAATAATGATTGTTAATTTATTTAACATATATAATATGTTAATTAGTTTAATATTAAAGTAAATTTTATGTTATTTTAAACATGATTAAGACACTTATCTAGAGAATTGAATAAGTTAATTTTCATAATATTTTAATTCTTGAACGATGAGTGGGAACATAGTGAAATTTTGACTTCATAATTAATATATGTGTTTATTAACTTAATCAGTTGAGCTTAGTGTCATAATATGTATGTATTTAGAACATTGTACCTTGCGTTATTTTTTTTACACGATCCTCATAAATATTTTTAATTTTATTAAAGAATGACTACTGCTTCGAAAAATATTGTTGCTGAGCTCAGCAAAGGGTTGAAACTCAATGGCGACAACTATGAAACCTGGAGCTTGAAAGTCCAATATGTGCTAGAGGAGCAAGAGGCTCTGGAGGCCATTGACAATGTCATGAATGAGCCTGAGGAAAGCAACACTGCTCAGTATAGCCGTGCGCGTGAAGCCTATGACAGTTGGAAGAAAAATACTCCATTGCTCGCATTATGTTGTTGAGCACCTTAGATGATATCATTCTAAGGGAGTTTAAGGATCACTAAAGAGCTACAGATATTTGGAACACTTTGAGGAAGGTTTGGTACCTGTTCCTTTGTAAGGCTACAATTCTTAATGATCAAATTTGATTTATATAAGAAATGCCCAGAACATTCAATGAAAACACATTTGAGGCAAATTACAAATATGATCGGCGAGTTGAAAGATGTTGGTCATGTGTTGAATGATGAACAACAAATCCAAGTTGTCATACACTCTTTACCTAGTTCTTGGGGATCATAGGAAAATACATTTGACCCATAATGAGACAATCACAACTCTTGAAGATGTCCGGACAAAATTGAATTAGAGGAGGAACGACTTGAGGCTGCAAAGCCAATAGCTGAGCTGGACATGGAAACAACCTCCAAAACCAAGAGCGATTCAAAAAAAGGAACTGAGAAAGAATAAAGGGCCACCTCAAGCTCAGCCTGCTAAAAGAGTGAAGATTGGAAAAGGCAAGAAGAGGCGTCCCAAACGTGTCAAAGTTGCTAAAGTAAAATATTATAATTGTGACAAGATGGGTCACTATGTAGAGATTGCTCTGAGCTTCCAAGAAAGGTATTTCACGATGCTCGAATTAGTGAACTTTGTGTTATTAGTTCTATTTTTCTAACTAAATCTAATCCTCTGTGGATTACAGACTCAGGAGCAACGAACCACATAGCTTGGGAACGTAGTGCCTTTGTCACATTTCGACGAGTTCCACGTGGAGCAATTGGATATATGTGGGAAACAACAATAAAGTTGTTGTAGAAGGGATTGGTACATGCAAGTTAGTCCAGCGTGGTGGTCGAGACCTAATACTACATGATGTTCTCTTTGCACCAACATCAGTTTTGTTTAAGATAGGATTTGACTTGTTTTGTCATGGCAGCTCTGCCAGGTTAACTTCTGGTTCAACTTTATTTGGTTTTAGTCATGTGACCAGAAATTTAATTATTATGAATTTGGATTATGATTCATTTATTAATAATTCTAGTTTTTCTATATTTGTTTCTTCACATAAATATGATATTTATGTTAATATATGATATGCTAGACTTGGTCATATTGGCCAACAACAATGCAAAGGTTAGCAAAACAAAGGTTTCTTTCCAACATTGAACATGTGGAATTGTCGACTTGTGAAAATTATCTATTTGGAAAATCTGCAAGAAGACCTTTTAGTCAGGCAAGTAAAGCTGAATATTTTTGCAATTAGTCCATTCGGACATCTGTGGGCCTATGAATGTTAGGGATAGGAATTGCGCAAGTTATTTCATCACATTTATTGATTACTTTACCCATTTCAGTTATGTCTATTTGATTTCCCACAAATCAGAAGCAATAAGTTGCTTCAAACGTTATACGAGCTTAGTGAAAAATCAATTAGACAAGAAGATAAAAGCTCTTCAAATTGACCGTGGTCGTGAATACCTATCAATCCAGTTTAATATTTTATGTGATAAAAAGGGAATAGTTCATCAGTTGACTATCCCAAATACTCCACAACAAAATATGTTGCGGAGAGAAGAAATAGAACGCTTATAGAAATGGTTAGGTCAATGATGGCATAAGCTAACCTCCCAATTAGTTACTAGGGTGATGCGTTGCTTACCGCCACCTTTATGCTTAATCGAGTTCCAACAAAATCAGTTACTACTACTCCATATGAGTTATGGAATGGAAGACAATTCCGACCTAAGTGTATTAAGACCTTGGGGTTATGTTGCCTATACACATGATTTCTCTCACAAATATGGAAAATTAGAAGGGGAAAGAAAAGTATCTTTATAAGATACTCTGAAACCTCAAAGGGTTATATATTTATAGGTGGGAGTGTAACTAAGTTTGAATCACGAGATGTCACATTCTTAGAGGATGAGTTCCCTAAGAAGGGAGAGGTAGGTCAAGATCTAACCTTATTTGAGATAACGGATCAAGAAGTACAAGGATCACTTCATTCGAGTGGGAGAATTTTAGCAGATAATGAATTAGTTTCTCATCAAAGACCTCCTTCATCATCAGATGAGAATGAAATTAATCCTTCTATATTTAGTGGAAGTGACCAAATGGATCTTGTTCCAAGTAGGAGCGAGATGGTCACAGATCTTGTTCCAAGTGGGAGAAACATTGATCCAAATGGGAACAATGATGAATAACAAATAAGACATGGTTCTCGTAAAAAGATTCCCTGCTGATGATTTGATGTTGAAGGTGGTGAACTATTTATGATGCTCTTACAAGAAGAAACCGAGCCTAAAAATGTAAAAGAGGCTCTCTCATGCCCTTCTAAGGATAAATGGGCAAAAGCGTTGGAAGATGAATTGGAGTCTATGAGAGTTAATAAATTTTGGGAACTAGTTGACCTCCCTGAAGGACGCAAAGCAATTGGGAGCAAATGGTTTCTCAAAATTAAGCTCAAGGCTAATGGCACAGTTGAGAGATATAAGGCTTGACTGGTAGCGAAAGGGTATGCACAGCAGAAAGGAATAAACTACAAAGAGTCTTTCTTGCCTGCTGTACGATTTACCTCAGTTTGCCTGCTTCTAGCTATGTTTCAAGTTTGGATCTTGAATTATATCAGATGGATGTAAAGACATATTTTCTCAATGGAGAACTAGATGAAAAAGTCTATATGGAACAACATAAGTGTTTCATTGAAAAGGGTCATGAATAAAAGGTTTGTAGACTTTTGAATTCTATTTATGGCCTCAAACAATCTTCAAGGCAGTGGTACGCTTTTAGAATGTTCTTGTATCCAATGGTTTTAACATGATGGATGAAGACCAATGCGTTTATACCAAAAGATCAAGAAATAAGCTTGTGATCTTAACATTATATGTAGATGATCATACTTATAGTTGGAAATGATAAGGAATTTATAACTGAGATAAAGTCATGGTTGTTATCTCAATTTGAGATGAAAGATATGGGTGAAGCTGCATATATTCTTCGAGTTAAGATTTCAAGATATCGTCCGAAGAAACTATTGTATCTCTCACAAGAGAATTACATTAGAAAAGTTCTTGAACGATTCAATATGCAAAATAGTAGCCTAATTGAAACTCCTATCAATAAAGGACATACCTTGGGAAGTCAGATGTGTCCTAAGACTTCTGAAGAGACAGAAAGAATGAGTCAAGTTCCTTATAGGAGTGCAGTCAGAAATCTAATATACGCTATGGTGTGCCCTAGACATGATATCTGTCAAGCAGTTGGCTTGGTAAGTAGATATCAAGCCGACCCAAGTTTAGCACATTGGCAAGCAGTAAAGAGGATCATGAGATATCTGAAGAGAACTACTGATTATGCCCTTTGTTATCAAGGCAGCAAGGATATGCGATTATTTGGATATAGTGATGCTGATCATGGAGGAGATCTAGATGAGAGGGAGTCTACCTCAGGATACGTTTTCTTACTTAGTGATAGCGCCATATCATGGAGTTGTAAGAAACAATCATGTGTATCACTATCTACGATGGAAGTCGAATACGTGGCTCTCGCATCAGCAGTGCAAGAAACTGTTTGGTTGAAAAAGTTATTGGAACACTTGTTGGATATCACTGAAAATAATGAACTAGTATTAGGGTATTGTGACACTGAGGCTGCAATATCCTCCACCAAGGACCCAAAGTTTCATTGTAAAACCAAACATATAGTTATCAAGTATAACTATGCGAGAGATATGGTTAGACGCAAGGTAGTGAATGTGAAGTATGTATCTATAAAAGATATGTTAGCAGATCCATTGACCAAGCCTTTGTCTATAGATGCATTTGTGAGACACACTAGGTCTCAAGGCTTGCGTAGACTCTGAGATACTTTATTTTGTTATTTATTTTTCCGTGTTCAGTAAATTTATGTTCTTTGATTATCAATAATATTTATTTACACATATACATATTTTTATTGTTAAATGTTATGTACATTCTTTGTTTATTTTTTATAAGTATGTAGAGTAAACAAGAAGTTAGCCTTCTCACACAGGAAATCGCCTCCTTATCTTAGTGGTGTGAGGAGATGAGACATGATTTTAACAAAATTATTATAAGGATAATTTGAGAGCTATTTGCTTAAAATCAGAACATTGCTTAAACAATGACATAAGTCATTAGGGTGAAAAACGTTCACCTAGTCTAATTCGTGAGCCAGATGTGAGTTAAAAATGATATTGTAGATCAAAGAACTCAAATTTAGATTCTTAGGTGTCTAAATATCATTTGTACAACACTCATAAAGACATACGCTCCGTGGAAAAATGGAGAAAATACTGTAGCACATGTTTCATACCATATGTGCTAATGTCGACCAACTGGGTTAACATAAGTCTATTCTCAACTTATTGTTGTGTGAAACCCAGAGCTTTTATAATAGCTCAAGATTTTTTACCCTTGGAGACTCCGGTCAGATACTTGAGACTTAGTGTGATGTTAGCTATCTTAGTGTGTTTTCAAAAGATAATGTACACAGATCGGTCTAGCGGGGCATATCTAAAAAAATAGTCATACTAATGTTAAGGGAATCGTGAGAAGAAGAAGATTATTGATGGAATCTCATTTATTTGTGTTAACTGATGCACCAATTATAACTTATGAGTTATGATTGTGAATACAAGAAATAATGATATATGAGATTTTGAGACTATATCAAATGTGATTTATATGATCTAGGGTACTGCATACTTTATGATCTACTTGTAGGTTTGCGCTCGACGAGAGGCTATATATCCCTAACAGATGTATAGTCTACTGCTCACATTATGTTGGTCGCATGGTCTACTTCCCTGTGTGAATGATTGAGGAGATGAGTTGAGAATATATTTCTCAGGCTAGATGAGCACTCCCTTATAAGTGAGCGGGAGATGTAGGAAATATTGGGTCCACCCACAAGGGGTTCTCTAAGACCCAATAGGGTTATTAGTTAATCCTAATATTCCCTATATCAGTATACTTAGTGTGTACTCTAAAAAAAACTCTAAGCAGTATTTTTCTGCGCGCTCTTTCTCTCTCAATCTAAACAAGGGTTTAGACTGTTGAATTGGGGATTTCTCCAACACACCGTGACAATCACCGCCGACCAATAATTTCAGTCGTGGTTCATCCGTTCTTTCCACTTCCACTATGCGAACAAGTAAGTTCTCATTTTATGATGTACATGATATCTAATGTGATTAGATTAACGTAATCTTTTAGGGTTTGACTTATTTCTTGTTGCCCAAAACGTACGTTGTCTGGGACATATGAAATATGTACATATATTTACAAGAAGATGGTAAAAAATTGATGTTCATTGAAGAGCCAAGAGCAAGAACATCATAATGAGGGCCGCTAAGGCATTACGTATGCTTTGTCTAAGGAACAATTGAATAAAGTGTAGCCAACATATGGATCCTTAGGAATTGTCGTGAACGGAATAGTAGACACATTTATGTTTGGAAGCTGTAATGGAAGACACAAGGATTGAAACCTGATACTTTTATTTTCAATGACTTGTAATCCATTTCTCAAATAGAAAAAAGGCAGCCCGGTGCACTAAGCTCCCGCTATGTGCAGAATTCGGGGAAGGATCGGACTATAAGGGTCTATCGTATGTAGCCTTACCCTATATTGATAGATATTAAAATGTCAATGTTCTTGGTCGATGCTCACAGGAGAAATTGGAGCACGAATTGAGTAATATTGTCTGGTATACAAAATAGTTCGAAACCAGGGTAGCCACAACCAGGTGGCTGTTGTTTTTTTAGCCGGAATAGGAACCGGATGAGGAACCAAAGTCGCCGCATCTTGTTGGAAAACATTTATCTTGGGCTGCTACTTCTACACCAAAGTGTAGTAGTAGTAGACGATGAAGAAACAAATGAATAAGGATTGGGGTCATTTTCTCTTGGGAAAAGAATCAAACAGTCTTTGATGATTGTTGCAAAGTCTTCCTCACACTAATTTATCTACATATCTGTATATAGTAGCAGAATAAAAAAAAGAAAAAAAATTGAACCTTTCCTGTTATGCAATTCCATAATCTCGAAATATTTACGATACAACAGGCGCGTTTTGATAATTTAATACTACTGAAAAGACAGTTTTATCTTTATACATGCTTATTCATGTATTAAAAATAATAGTATTGATAATTCCATGGTTTATATTAATTTCGGATTACCTGCTGAGAATAGCTAAGCTCCAATGGTAATTCTATGGAAGCTTTTGGAAGCAGCAGTCACATAGAGAGAGGAAATGCCGAGAGGAAGAAGAGGAAGGAAACTGGAGAAAAGAATCTCATTCTATTACTCTGCAATTGGAGAGTTATATACAAAAAGTAATAAGAAAATACTAACAACTAACTACCTTACAATTGGCATATAATTAACTCACAACTGGCAACTAACAAAGCTAACAAACTACCAAATAACAACTAGAAATAATTAATAATTTTGTATCTTAACACCCTCTCAAGTTGGAAGTGAGTGAAGCACAACCAACTTGTGCAGTATAACAGAGCGTTTGATGCCTGTCAAGGCCTTGGCCAGGATGTCTGCTAATTGAGCACTGGTAATGATATGGTTCAAGGAAATGAGGCCTTCTTGAAGCTTATCCGCACAAAGTGACAATCAACTTCGATGTATTTGGTTCGTTCATGAAAGACAGGGTTCCTAGCTATATGATGTGTAGATTGGCTGTCACAATAGACATCAATTGGTTGAGGAAATAGAACAGTCAACTCTTCAAATAGCCTGCTCAACCAAACCAACTCTCCCACAACTTTTCTCAATGACCTGTACTCTGCCTCTGCAGATAATAGTGAAACAATTTCTTATTTCTTGGATTTCCAGCTAATAGGACTGTGACCTAGCAAGACAATGTAACCATTGACAGATGTTCTAGAATCTGGACATGATTCCCAATTAGAATCATAATAGGCTCTCACAGTGTAGTCTTCATCTTTAGAAAAGAATGTCCCTAATGTTGGATAAGTTCTCAGATATCTGAGCAAGTGAAAGGACGCCTTAAGGTGAGGTTCTCTGGGGTCTTGCATGAATTGACTTAGGTATTGATCTCCATAGGCAATACTAGTCTGGTGTTGGTTAAGAAACTGAGCTTCCCCACCAACTTTTTGTAGTAAGTAGGATCTTGTAATGGGGTTCCCTCTTTGGCTTTCAACTTGACAGTAGGATCTAAAGGAGAAGAGAAACTATTCTGAGATAAACAATCATACTCCTTTAATATATCTAGTGCAAATTTTCTTTGTGATATTACTATACCATCTGCCTTGTACAATACTTCCATTCCTAGGAAATAGTGCAGCTTGCCAAGGTCCTTGATTCTGAAAATGTCATGAAGAAAGCCTTCAATCTCTCCAGTTTTACTACATCAGTCCTTGTGATAACTATATCATTTACATAAACTGCCATATAAATTGCATTAGCGCATTCTTTCTTATGGAATAGTGAATAGTCAAGCATGGAATGTGTATAACCTCTAGAGCACAATGTTTCGCTCAGCTTGGCATACCACTGCCTGCTTGCCTATTTGAGGCCATATAAGGAGTTTTTTTAACTTGTAGACTAGTCCTGGCTTAGTGACCTCCAATCCTGGCGGGACTTCCGTATATACTTCTTCATGAATATCACCATGAAGGAATACATTATTGACATCACGTTGGGACAAGAACCATCCTTTCTTTACTGCAGTTGAAATCAAACCTCTAACTGTGGTCATCTTTACTACATAGGAGAATATTTCTGTGTAGTCAATTCCAGCTTTTTGTGTATATCCTTTCATAACTACCCTTTCTTTGAACCTTTCAACACTTCAATCTGCCTTGTGCTTTATTTTGTATATCCACTTGCATCCTATAGCTTTCTTATCAAGAAGGATTGATGGCAACTTCCTCATATGAAATTGGTTCCCTGTCATGATAAATATTTCTTACAAGAGCTTGACTATCATTGTTTAGTGCTTCAGCAGATATGGAATTGTGATTGGAGAATAATGCATTGAGTAAAAAGGAGTTAGCATGGCATGTAGGTGCAATATATTTTGGCTTTAGGTTAGGAATAGAATAAATGTAGTACTTCAAATGTGCTGGTGTTTTATGTTCTCTAAGAGATTTTTCGGGATCAACATGTGATGTAGGTGGTGCAGGACTGTTGGGAGCATAATCATCTTGTGTACGAAAATAGTGATCCATTAGTGGGGAGTTGTTATGTGTAGGGAACTGGTTATGTGTGGTTATGGTAGGAGAAAATGATCTGAGGGCTCTGCAGGCTGTGTGATAGTTGACCTGTGCTGAGCAATCTGTTGTTCTGGTTCATCTTCCAAATGATCAATAAAAGGAATAGAACTGAGGACAAATGGGAAGCAAGTAGTGCCATCATGCATGGCAAAGGGAAAAACATACTCATTGAAGGTGACATCTCTGAAAATGTGTATCTTTCTAGTAATTAAACTCAAGACCTTGTAACCTTTTGTGTTAAAGGGATAACCAACAAAGACATGAGGGGTAGTTCTTAGCTCAAACTTTTCTCTGTATTGGTGAACTCCAGGCTATTATCTGATATAATGGCTTTGACTCTATTGTTGAATTGGTTTTCTATCAAGGATACAAAAGCTTTAATGGTTTGAAGGGCATTAATCTTTCATGATAGAAGATGAGTCCAGGTTGATCTACTGTAGTCATCCACTAGGATAATAAAGTACCTATAGTTGTCATGTGTTTTAATATGGTAAGGTCCCCACAGGTCAACATGCAATAATTCAAATATTTTGGTGGCAATGCTGGTCCTCTGGAAAAAAGAAAGTCTGTCTTGTCTAGCCATGGGATAAATGGAAAAAAGAAAAGGCTGCTTGGAAGAGAAATTGACAATTATTGAGATAATATTTTTCATTTTAACAAAAGGCACATGGCCAAGTCTATTATGCCATAGAACATTCACATCATTTCTAACAAGTTCATGGAATTAAGAGTAAAATACTGTTCTTTATTGCTTGCAGATGAACTATTTACAATTGAAAAAGGAACACACTTATTCATGAGAAATGACTTATCTATATTGTTGTGAAAGTGACACTGTGTGTTGCAAGCACAATAACAGCCTGACAAAAGAGGAGCTTTGAATGTAACTGTACTGTTTGTTCTGCAAATATTTTTGACATGGGAAGTATAAGCCATCCATGGCTTTACCAATCACCAGAGGCCTCTTCATTGAAGGGCTCTGCAACAGACATGAATTGTTAGAGAAAGTCTTTCAAATTCTGTTAGAGAATGAACAGAGATCAAATTATATTTGAAAGAAGGTATGAACAACACTTTTTCTAGGATGATTATGGGTGTCACACTACCAATTTGTGTTACCCTTACTTTATATCCATTTGAGAGATTGACAAGGACGAGATATGGCAAGGTTATAATTATGGTCAATAAGGATTTGTTGAAGGTCATGTGATTTGAGGCTCCGAAATCTTATATCCATGAGTCAACTCTATATTTGAAACAATTACATGACAATTTACTAAAGACAATTGAGGATGTACATGCAACAATACCTTGAAAGTTGGCAGTTCCACAGGCTAAATTCACATTGCTTGTACCTTCTCCTCCATTTCCTATCTGGAAGTGCTATTGCAGGTTCATGATTTGCCCATACTGCTCCTGAGTCAAGATAATATTTTGGTTGTTCTTTTCTGCATCAGATTCATCATGGGATTGCATATCCACTTGAGTCCATGTACATTTGCAACTGTCCTGTTTGCCTTATTAAAACCACTATTGGACTTGAAATTCTGATTTGAATTGTGCTGGCTAAAATTATTGTTCACCTTGAAGCTTTGTCCATAACCATGAGGGTATCCATGTAGTATGTAGCATTTATCCTTAGTCTGTCCCAGCTTCTTACAATACTATCTCATACATTGGCCTTGACTTGTTTGCACCATTATAGTTGTTGCCGGGGGAGTAATTGGTTCTGTAACTGTTCTGCTTTAAGGTATTCATATTCAGGGAAGTTGATTCTAAAACAAGCTGATTACTAGGTCTAATTTCCCTATATTTTTCCTTTTGTACTAACAAGGAAAAAGCTTGTGCTATTGAAGGCAATGGATTCATCATTAAAATGATGCCTTGCACCACAATGCAAACTCATTAAATCCCATAAGAAAATGTATTAGTCGCCTATCCTGTTCTTCCTTGTGCATACACTCTTTTGCTCCATATGTGCAATGGCAACTGCACTGATTGTTAGCACTTAGGTTGCTCAGTTCTTCCCACAGCTTCTTTATATAGTGTACCTCGTGATGTCAAGAGATACTTGGGAAAGATCATTAATCTCCTTTTAAATTTGATGTAGCTTTACACCATTGGTCTGCTCATATCGCTCTACTAATTGCTTATAAAATTCTGTTGCATCATTTACGTATTCCATGCTACTTGCAATTTCCTTAGATAATAAATTTAAAATCTACAATTTTACCATATCATCACATCTCTCCTACAATCGAAGCTTTTGAGAATCTGGATCTGGCCTTTTACATCCCCCACTGATAAAACCTACCTTGTTTTCATAGAAAGGGCATGCAACACACTCCTCCTCCATAACTGATACTAATATTGCACTGGGATTATCTGAGGGATGCATGCAAAAAGGACTACTCAGATCCACAACGGATTGACTATTACCAGCCGGCAAATCGGATTCTAAATAACTAGAGCATTCATTCTCATCTGAAATTGCCATAACTTAGTCGATTGAGCTAAGTATTGAAGAAGAAAAACTAGTAATTTGTAAGTGAGATTTGGACTTGAAGAAAAAATTGTGAATCGCACAAATGAATTCCAAAATGATTCAGATCTAGGTTTACAGACAAATGAGACTAGCGAATTGATCGATCTAAAACACATGCACAATTACCGGAGAAGAAGTTTCCATAGGCTCTGATACCATATTAATTTAGGATATCCAACTGAGAATGAGCTTGAGCTAAGCTCCAATGGAGATTCTATGGAAGCTTCTAGAAGCAGCAGTCATATGGGAGAGGAAATGTCGAGAGGAAGAAGAAGGAAATGGGAGAAAAGAATCTCATTCTACTATGCAATTGGAGAGTAATATACAAAGAGTAATAAGAAAATATTAACAACTAACTACCTTACAACTGGCATGTAATTAACTCACAATTGGCAACTAACAAAGCTAACAAACTACCAAATAGCAACTAATAATTAACAATTTTGTATTGTAATAGTTTGATTGCATTAGTTATACATAGGTAGAAAAATACTACTAAGTATTAAATAAGAGATTAATAATATCAAAACTAGTAGTGTATATATATATATATATATATATATTCCTTAATACATCCTACCAAATGACCGTAAAACAGAAGGAAATACAGAACATTGAAACTTTTTTAGTGCTACAAAGACCGTGTTAAAACTCCCAGCAACTTTACTGTATTTCAAGTTATAGTATTTAGGTATCAATATTTACGACAAATGAGTTCTCCATATGAAAGCAAGTCAAAGATGGGGTAAATTTTCTTACTTGTTTCTTATGTTGTTACTTATTTTTGTCTGCTCTATGTTTTTGTCATAAGTTTCACTATACAACAATTTATTTTAAGATGTAGTACCATCTCTTTGTTGAAATTCTATATTTGTGATAATGCAGGTGTATGGGTCCAAATTTGGTAACAACGACAGCTGTTAAGTAAGGCACGGAATGAGGTTACTATAATGCAACGTCTGATGGTTGTTGTGGCAAAAGACGATGACCAAGAGCGGTCAGCCAAAACAAGATGTTAACGATAATTTAAACTTAGAAGGAGACAGTAAGAATATGATTTTCGAATATTCTTTATGTTGTAATTTTAGGGTTTATTGGAAAATTATCCCTTATAAATAGGAAGAGTTAGTAAAGAAGGAGGGGATCCGGACAAGACACCAAAGAACACTTTGTAAAAGATTTATCTGAAATAATATACTAAAATGGCCTTATTGATTGATTGCAAAACTCACGTATTCATTGTTTTTCTATATTGACAACATCCAACGAGTCCTTAGTCATCTCATATCTCTCTTCTTTCCATACTGATATCAAGGAAAGAAGCATTCCGGAAGATCTCAACAATTGGGTAGCAAACTTTGATTGTGCCGATCGCGTTTACTTAGATTGATTGCGCATTTATGTTGTTGCATTTATGAGCATTTAGTCGACTCAAACGTATTATCTAATGTCATTTATCTTAGCTACTTCACATATTGTTTGATCTAGACTTTATTATTCTTAAATAAGATTTACCCCTTGTCTTATCATAAGTTGGTTTAGTCAAAGGGTTTAACATCTTTTAGTCAAACAATTTGGCGCCGTCTGTGGGGACTTCTTTAGTTATAATTTTAGTTTCATATAGATTCTAAAAAATGATAGCCATCTTTTTCGAGCTTTGCATAAACTAACAATGGCAGCAAAAGGAGATGGAAGGTTAAAAGTGATAGCGGGTGTCACAACCAACATCCTGGACACCATCAACGAAGGCGGCAGGGAAGACAGTTAAAAGGTGACACCAAACGCTACACCTAGGAGAGACACTTCGCCTCCCCCATGCGAAAGCATAACTACTTCGCGTGAAAAGGAAGACTCTACGTCTACAACAGTAAAGGCACCACCGACGGTAAAAAGAATAGAGATATTGCACACGTAAATGTCACTACTACCACTGGCGAACAAGATGCCCCCCCTCCCGAACAGGTAACACTCATTCCACTGTTGATGTAGGTAATAACGCACTCGCAACCATTTTAAAGAAAATGGAGGAAATGGAAAAAGAGAATAAGGCACTCCGCGACCAGACGAAGGAGCATCAAGAAAGGGTTGGTAAAATACCAGGCGTCCCAAAGTTGTTACCGAAACGGGACGTTGGTCGATTCATCGAGAAACCGTACATGAGGAAACAGCCCCCATGCCAAACCTAAAACCTTTAAAATGGTACCATACCTGAAAATATATGACAATACTATAGATCCAAAAGATCATATCTTTCACTACGTCACAACTGTAAAAGGCAATGATCTTTTGAAAGAACAAGTACCATCACTGCCGCTGAAAAAATTTGGCAAAACCCTAACAGGGAGAGCCTTAACCTGGTACTCATAACTACCGGTGCGGTCAATAGCAATAGTTGAGGAAATGGAGGACAAGTTTGTCACCTCTCATGCAGGAGCTAAAAAGGTAGAAGCCAGGGTAAACGACATATTCGCCGTTAGGCAGACGTCTCGCGAGGGACTCAGGGACTTCTTAGACCGGTGTAACAGGGTGAGAATGAGCCTACAAAATATATCAGAGGGGATGAAGGTAGCGGTCTTCCAGAACGGGTTGAGCAGGAATGGGTCGAGAGCAACCAGAAAGCTATTAAGCAGGCTCATGAAATAGCCTCCTACCACTTGGGAAGAAATCCACAACGCCTATCGCACTGAGGTAAGGCACGATGAGGATGATCTCAATGGCCCGATCCAATGGCTGACGTCAGTTCAAGCAGAAACAAGAAAGGATCGTCGTAATGATGGTCGAAAGGATCAGTTGAGTCCCCGTTTCGGCCGAGATAGATATTAGCCCTACATTAGAACAGCCAAACCACATCCCCAGCGGAACACGGATGGCCCTCCTCAAAATAC
The DNA here is from genome assembly GCA_026770625.1 of Nicotiana glauca. Lineage (NCBI taxonomy): Eukaryota > Viridiplantae > Streptophyta > Magnoliopsida > Solanales > Solanaceae > Nicotiana > Nicotiana glauca. Next base: position 120,260 of record MU704995.1, read on the forward strand.
TGCGGCACAACAAAACAAAAGAGGTATTCTCTCGCTCTTATCTGCTTACAATTTTGTGTTTCCGCTCAGAAACAGTTTACGCACTGGAGAAGCTTGGCACGAAGGTACAATAGCCGCAAAAGATGAAGTCTGATCCAACTACTCGGAAGTCGAATGTCCTCTACGAATTCCACCAGGAACGAGGTCATAAAACCGAGGACTGCATACATGAGGTAGTGAGAATGCTAAATTAGGGACACCTGAAAGAACTTATGAGCAATCGAGGACAAACCAACTTTGCCCTCGGACGTGAACAACCCCAAGTACCTCTAAAACAGCCCTCTCCCGCTCGTACCATACAAATGATCATCGATGGAGGTGACGGGACAACAATCAACCATGAAAGTTCACCACTACACACAAACTCAAACGGTCAACCACTCATGAACAGTATGATGACCTCGAAGATAGTATCAACTTCGATAAGTCAGATATCGACGGTTTATCTTTCCCTCACTATGATGCTCTTGTTAATACTTTACGTATTGTAGATACTGATGTGAAAAGAATAATGGTGGATGATGGAAGCAGCACGTGTATTATCCATCCTCGAGTCCTTATACAGATGAGGCTCGAAGATAAAATAGTACCGCGTTGCATAACACTAACGGGTTTTAATAATGCAGTTAAGCGAAGTTCTGGAGAAATAGTGCTACCTGTCCTAGCAGGAAGGGTCACGCTGGAAACAACGTTTCACATCATAGACCAAGACACATCCTACAATGCTATCATAGGGCACCCATAAATACATGCTATGCGAGCCATCCTATCAAGTCTTTATCAAGTAATCAAATTCGCTACTCCATAGAGAATATCTAGTATCCGGGGCGAACAACGCACCGCACAAGAATGCTATCACATCGCCCAGGATTGTGTACACACCCTACAACTAAAGGGAGCGAGAGCGGAAGCATAGAAATTAGCGATGTTGGGAACCAAACTCGACATACAGATAGATGTTATCCAGGATCCCGACATCCTGGAAGCTACCGAGTCGACCATAGAATATCTTGATCCCGTCCAACTAGACGGCAATGACAACACAAAAAAGGCTTATATCGGGCGCAATCTATAAGAACCAGGTAAGTTTCATAAATTCCTAACTGACAGTGCCGATTTATTTGTCTTCTCCTATTCAGATATGCCAGGCATCCCGAAAGACATCACCATACACAAACTGAATGTTGACCCCCTCTATCCACTAGTGTGGCAAATGAGGAAAAAGTTCAATGCCGCAATCAACGAAGCCATCAGCGAAGAAGTTGATAAGCTACTCGCCAATGGCTCTGTTCGAGAGTCAAAGTATCCCAATAGGTAGCCAATGTGGTCATGGTGAAGAAGAAAAACAGAAAGTGGCGGATGTGTGTTGATTTTACGGACCTGAACAAAGCATACCCAAAAGACTCCTTTCCATTGCCACATATCGACTAGCTCATCGACGCAACAGCAGGACACGAGTTGCTAAGCTTCTTAGATGCCTACTCGGGTTACAACCAGATCCTCATGGAGGAAGAGGACCAAGATAAAACCACTTTCATCACTCACCAGGGAACATACTTCTACAGAGTCATGCCTTTTGGACTGAATAATATGGGAGCGACATACCAAAGGTTGGTCACCAAGATGTTCAAAGATCAGCTCGGTAAAACAAAAGAAGTCTACATCGACGACATGTTGGTTAAATTGAAAAGAAAAGAAGACCACATCGATCACCTGAAGGAAGATTTCGACATACTGAGGCAGTGCGGCATGAAACTGAACCCCAAAAAATGTGCCTTCAGCATGGCCTCAAGAAAATTTCTCGGCTTCTTGGTATCACAAAGAGGCATCAAAGTCAACCCAGACCAGATCAAGGCCATCGAAGGAATACTCGAAATATTAACCAGTAAAAAATAGGTACAAAAATTGACGGGCCGGATAGCCGCTCTATCAAGGTTCATCTCACGGTCATTAGATAGATGCTATAATTTCTTTAATGTGCTAAAGAAAGACAACAGGCTCCAGTGGAATTCAGAATGTGCCGATGCCCTGAGAAAACTAAAAACATACTTGTCCTCGCTGCCATTACTCGCCAAGGTAGACCCAGGTGAATGCCTCCTTGTCTACCTAGTCATCTCCGAAATTGCAATAAGCACGATTTTGGTCCGCGTAAATAAAGGTACGCAATCTATGATTTATTATATCCGCAAAACCTTGGTTGACGCCAAAATGAGGTATCCCCACCTTGAAAAATTGGCTCTGGCATTGGTCATAGCTTCATGGAAGCTAAGACCATATTTTCAATATTACCCCATAAAGGTGGCGATGAGCTTCCCCCCCAGGAGCATCCTGCACAAACTTAAACTGTCGAGTAGATTGGCCAAATGGGCCGTAGAATTGAGCAAGCACGATATAACATATCAGCCGTGAATTGCGATAAATTCACAAGTACTCGCCGATTTCGTCGCCGACTTCAGTACAGAAATATTGTCCAAGGTTGAGCAAGAAGCACTTCGCACCTTCCCCGGACATCCGACCTCTGGGTCCTCTACACCGACGGTGCATCTAATGCGTTGGGGTCTGGATTGGGACTCATACTTGAAGTCCGAACAGGTGAAATGATTCGCCAATCCATACGATGTCCTGAAATGACTAACAATGAGGCCGAGTATGAGGCCGTAATTGTAGGACTGAAACTGACCCTCAAATATAATGCACAACGAGTCATCCTCCGATGTGACTCACAACTCGTCGTTAACCAAGTTACTGGGACTTTCCAAATCAAGGATCAAAGGCTACAAAAGTACCGGGCAGAAATCCATAGGCTACTACCAGAATTCAACGAATGCCGATTCGACCAGATACCTCGGGTGCAAAACATCGAAGCAGATGGTCTCACCAAACTGGCAGCAACAACCAAAAATATCACCAAGGAAAACGTGGTCACCCTCCTCCACTCATCAATAGACCCAGTCGAGGTACATTCTATAAATTTAACTTGGGATTGGGACTGGCGCAACCGCATCATAACATATATGCAGGAGGGAACACCCCCGCAAGACAAAAAAGAAGCCAAAAAGTTTCGAATACAGGCGGCCAGGTACAGCCTCATAAATCACGACCTTTACAAAAGGACATTCGGCGGTCCTTTGGAAAAATGCCTAGGACCAAGTCAAAAAAGGCATGTTCTCAAAGAAGTACACGAGGGTCACTGCAGTGCCCATACAGGCAACCGAGCCCTCATCAGACGCCTCATTCAGGCAGGACTACTGGTGACGTCCAAATCGACTGCTAAAAAGCAATAGACACGGTCGCAGCAATGTAATTTACCCAACTATGAGTCGGGGTCAAATCCCACAGAGAACAATGTGCAGGCGATTAGGCATGTAAGAAAATTATCGCTAGTTGCGCAATGCCAAACACTAAGAATTTTATTGAAAAAGTGTTTATACCTAAATACGGAAATGTAAACTAACCTACAAAGCAAGTAAAATGATCAATGGCTACAAGTATGGTTGCTTCAGGAATTACACTCAAGTAACGATCGAATGTATTGCACGATTTAACTATCCTTTTCATATAATTCCCTCATGATTGTTAATTAGTCGATAAATGCTCTCATAGCCTTCTCCCGAAGTACTAATCACCTATTCTCAATAGATCAACATCTATATTCCTATGAAATCAATCTATTAAGAACGCATTAAAATTACGACATTNTAAACTTAATGGGTTGCCTCCCACCAAGCGCCGCATTTAACGTCGTGGCACGACACAAACAATGTTACCACTTTTCTCGCCACTTGGATGATATGAATTGGGCACCTAGCTTGGAATCAAGCTTGTGACCACTAGCGACGGGGGGTGGTAAGTTGATGACCGAGCCAATGCTTAAATTTTTCATTTTGCATTTCTTGGCTCTCAAGTGAGGAATGTCATTTTGCTTTCTTGTTTC
>MU704995.1:146406-169204 GCA_026770625.1 Nicotiana glauca
CGTGCTTAGTCTATTTTAAATATTCTTGGTGTGATGAGTTAGGAAAATTGCTTTAAAAAGGTCGTGTCTATATAAAATGTAGTTTGATTACTCGAGGATAAGCAATGGTTTAAGTGTGGGGTGTTGATTATAGGCTATAATTACGTATTTTAGTCGATTATTCACACTAATTTACTGCACTTTGGTTGAGTTTGCGCTTTAATCGCTAGTGTTTTGCACTAATTGTGTGTTTTATGCCTTGTAGGTGTGATTTCGAGCTATATAGAGTTATGGAATAAATTTAAGTAATTTGAAGCTTTGAAGTCTGAGTAAAATCTCAAGGAATTAATCCGGGATCGTGTTCGGGGGTCAAATTTGATAATTGAGAACAAACGAAGACTCGATGAGGCATATTGTGCATTGTCTAGTAAAATGAACATAACTTTTTACTCACAATTCCATTTTGGCTCTATAATATATGGTTGGAAACATAACTCAAAGGGTTACAACTTTTATGTTTTGCATTTTTCCAAATTCCAAACAGAACAGGGTGAAATACCGCTGTACTATCGCAACCGCGGCAGAACCGCGGTAGAAGATGGTCACGGACAACTGAAGAATCAGAGGGCATGTTTGGGTGCAGTTCCACCGCGACCGCGGAAAAACCGCAGCATGAGGACGAAATTTCAGGGATTTATGTGCAAAACATGGGATTTTAAGCCCTAAACCCTATATAAAAGAAAGGAGGCCGGCCAAGAACAAGAAAGGGGACATATTTTGGACAAAAATTAGACCTAAGGAGGCAAGAGACACTACTTTAGGGTTAGAGAACACTCTTGGTGGCAAGAACACATTGGAAGCAAGGCGGAGAATTCTTCTACGAGTTTTTCCTTCCTCTTCCTATTTTCAATTGTTTGTTATGACTTTTAGTATTGTAATTTTACATACTATTATGAATAGCTAATTTGTTATTTAGAGTTTTGATAGAACCTTTTGTAGGATAAATTCTTGTTATGTTTTTATATAATTGAGCCATAGCTTTTCTCTATTTGTTCAACTACGTTTATATTCTGGTTGATTGAAGAGCTCTCAATTAGCTGTGCCTATTTAGTGTGCATAACTCGGAAGAGAGTGCATATTTAGGTTATTGTTGAATAATACCACTGTTAAAATATAAGAGGAATCTATAACTGCGGGTTTAACAGCGAGATTAGGGATAACGAATCCTTGGGTGCAATCTTAAGTGAACTGTGTTAACTAAAGCTAGCTAGTGTATCTCGGGAGAGTGCAATAGTATATTACTGTGATTACTCGGGAGAGATTTACGGTAAGAAGAGTGTTCATGATTGATAAAGATGTGTTGGTAAATTTGTATGAAGCATAAACAGAAGGAATTTCATCAATAGGGGAAATCTTTACCTAACAATCCCACGGTGGCTCAGATCAAGAGTCACAAGGAAAAGAAAATCAGGAAATCAAAGGCAAAAGCAACTTTGTTTGCTGGTGTATCTGCAACAATTTTCACGAGAGTTATGGCTCTCAAATCAGCAAAAGAAATCTGGGATTATCTTAAAGGAGAATATACAGGAGATGAAAGAATATGAGGCATGAATGTGTTGAATTTAATAAGGGAATTCGAGTTGCAGAAAATGAAGGAATCTGAGACTGTCAAAGAATATTCAGATCGGTTGCTTGGCATTGTTAACAAGGTAAGATTGCTTGGTACTACATTTAAAGATTCAAAAATTATTGAAAAAATTCTTGTTACGGTACCTGAAAAATATGAAGTATCCATAACTACCTTGAAAAATACAAAGGATCTATCCAAGATTACCTTGGTAGAATTGTTAAATACAATGCAGGCACAAGAGCAAAGGAGGCTTATGAGGCAAGATGGTATGGTTGAAGGAGCCCTGACAGCCAACCACAAAACTTAAAGTAAGGGTAATAATGTTAAAAAATAATACCCGCCTTGTCAGCACTGTGGCAAAAAAGGTTTTCCAGCATTCAAATGTTGGAAGAGGCCAGATGCAAAGTGCAAAATTTGCAACCAATTTGGTCATGAAGCTGTAATTTGCAAAGGCAAATATCAAAAGCATGAAGCAGATGCCCAAGTCGCCAAAGAAGAAAAAGATCACTTGTTTGTGACAACTATTCTTTCAACCAAAAAATCTGATTTTTGATTGATTGACAGTGGTTGTACAAACCACAAGACATATGACAGAAATCTTTTCAACGAGTTCACGTCTATAGGAAATAAGAAAGTCAGAATTGGAAATAGTGATTATATTCTTGCTAAAGGAAAAGGAACTGTTGCAATCCCAACAAATTCAGGTACTAAGGAAATTTCAGATGTTCTTTATGTTCCTGATATTGGTCAAAATTTATTAAGTGTTGGACAACTAATGAAAAAAGGATTTAAAGTATCCTTTGAAGATAAATATTGTTTCATTTATGATGCAATTGGACTTGAGATTTTAAGGGTTAAAATGAGAGGTAAAAATTTCTCATTTGATCCAACCGAAGATGAAGAATGGAGCCAAAAGAATCTACTAAGTGTAGGTAATTATCCAACTGAGGACATATGTGAAAATAAGGTAATTCAGAAGTTGTCAATATTTCAGAAAATGCAATTTTGGAAGAAAGTTGACAAGTCTCAAGGCAAGATGCAAATGAAACTGAAAAACGAGCCAACTTATTTCATTAACAATCATGAGATGCAGCAAAATACAGCAGCGAACTCGATTCACTACAAGTCCAAAGATCAGTTGGCAGATTTACGTACAAAGTCGCTTCCAGTTAAAGGTTTACAAGGGATAAATTCAGAATTTGCAGCTTCAAAAGCAAGGAGGAGTGTTAGAAATATGCTTTAGAAGCTGCTCTCAGTAAAATTATTTTACTGTTTCAGCTATTTACTGTAGTAATTTAGTTTGAATTTGAAATAATTTTGAAACTAGTCTTTAGGAGTGAACTAGTCTCTAGAAGTTAGTTATTTTCAGCATGTTTAGTGCTGATTTTTAGGTCTTTTAAGTTAGTATTTCTCTTATAAATTGTAGTCCAAATGCAGTAAAATAATATAATATTTTCAGCTTAATTTCCCTTAATTTCTTTTCTTTTATCAAGAACCAACAAAGATGATGCACAAATCTATGACTAGTCGGCAAGAATTTATCAGTGAAGTTTCCACAATTGGAAGGATTCATCATGTTAATGTTGTGCAGCTCATTGGATTCTGTGTTGAAGGCTCGAAACGTGCTTTGGTATATGAGTTCATGCCTAATGGCTCCTTAGACAAGTACATATTTCTGCAAGAAGGAATTGTTTCCTCGAGTTACAAACAAATGTTTGATATATCTCTAGGAGTTGCCCGTGGGGTAGAATACCTACATCGGGGCTGTGACATGTAGATCTTTCATTTTGATATTAAGCCACATGACATTCTTCTTGACGAAAATTCAGCCCCAAAATATCTGATTTTGGGCTTGCCAAATTGTATCCAACAGATGATAGTATAGTGAGTCTAACTGCAGCAAGAGGGACAATGGGTTACATGGCTCCTGAGTTGTTTTATAAAAATAAACAAAGCCGATGTATATAGTTATGGCATGTTGTTGATGGAAATGGCAGGCAGAAGAAAGAACATGAACCCATTTGCCGACCACTTAAGCCAGATTTACTTTCCTACGTGGGTATACGACCAACTTAATGATGGAAATGATATAGAGATACAGGATACCACAGATGAAGAAAGGAGGATGGTAAAGAGGATGATAATTGTGGCGTTGTGGGCATACAGATGAAGCCAGCTGATCGTCCTGCAATGAAGAAAGTGTTGAAATGCTTGAGGGAGATGATTAACTCCTATAGATGCCCCCAAGACCTTTTATAGCTCCCCGCGAGATTAATGCTGAAGATGTTATTGACACAATAAGAATATCCAGTGACATTCTAGGAGGTCAAGGTTAACTCACCATGCATGTAAACTGTAGATGAATGGCTACGACTAAATGCTTCCTGTTCAGTTTGCTGCAAATCCCCAGGCCCAAGCAATTATACCTTAGTAAGAATCCCTAATTTTTTCTCACTTTAATGTAAACTTCACCTTTTAATCGAAATCATGACTGCATGAGATGGACCTTAGTTTGGTAAATCGAAGTTGACCTCGTGTAATAATGAGGTGCTCACTGCTGGTTGTTGGCTTTTATTTTATGAGACTAGCTGGTTGGAACTTGGAAATCATACTTATGTTCTTGAGGAATTTAGATAGAAATACCTATAAACTTCTTTTTTTTCATTGTGTTTGGCATATGGGCTTGTCTTAATTCCTTCCCAACATCAACCTTCTTCTAAAAACACGCAAGTCTTGCACGCTGTTTTGTATAGTAAATTCGCTGGTTGAGAAACTCAGCTATTTAAATTCTACTCAGTACAATTTACAAAAACCGAATTGATATAGACATATATACTAAAGAAGTACTAACTAGTAGCATTTACATCAGTCTTGTTCTGTTCTTTGTTTCTTTCTGTATGGAGAGAAATGTTTTACCTCAGATTTACTCAATTCGAACTTGCACCAGATTCAAAACTGCTTCCAAACTCACTGCTCAATTGGCTTCCCTCTGCAGTTGTCCTCATGTTCGACGAATTCATTGAGCCGAAAGGATTAGGTGGCATGACCGGAATGCCTTCTCCTTCTAGCATTTGAATCACAACTTTCATTGATGGCCTATCCGCTGGATACCATTGAATGCACCAAAGTCCTACAATTGCTAGTTTCTTGATTATGCTGCTGTCATCTTCATTGTCAATTTGGATTTCTATTTCTTCTCCTTTCTCCAGTTGTTTGTACATCCACTCTGGGTAATAAATCTGACTACTGCTGTTCTCCTCATTTGCAGCATCAAATTTCCTCCTTCCACCAATCATATCAAGCAACAGCATTCCAAAACTATAAATATCTGCTTTATATGATACATTCCCGTAGTTCCTAGAGAACACTTCAGGTGCAATATAGCCAATGGTGCCTCGAGCAGCAGTCATTGACACAGCACTTTGCTCCTTGGAACACAACTTTGCCAGCCCAAAATCTGCAACTTTCGGATTGAAATCTTGGTCTAGCAAGATATTATGAGGCTTAATATCAAAATGTACAATTCTTTGATTGCACCCTTGATGTAAATACTCGATACCTTTGGCGATTCCTACAGCTATTTGTTGCATCTTTTCCCAACCTAGTGATGGCCGTCTTTCATTCCCCGATGATATGATCTTCTGAAGCGTGTCATTTTGTAAATATTCATACACAAGAGCGCGTCTATATCCATCAGCACAATATCCAACTAAGCGCACAACATTCACATGGTGAATTCTACCTATGCTTCCCACTTCATTAATGAAGTCTTCGCCCTCGCCCTTGAAATTGTTAAGGACCTTAATTGCAACAAGAATTTCATTGGTTAGCTTCCCTTTGTATACTTTTCCATAGCCTCCCTGACCTAGTTTATACTTGAATTGCTCTGTGATCTTCTTAATATCTGCATAACTGTATCTTGTAGGTCTGAGAGCTTTATAATCCTCTAAAAATCTCTCAATCCTTTTCTGATCCTCTTTCTTTATTTTCAATTTGACAATTTTGTACACGACTAAAATGATTAACGCAAAGGCAAACACACTACCTAGTACACTTGCGACAATAACTTTCTTTGGCGGCCCTGTAAAATAAAGACGATAGCATTATTAGCTTGTAGTAATTGTTATTTAGGAAATGATATCAATCTTGATTTCTTAAATAACTCTCTTTGATTGCCCTATAAACTTCGTAATTGTAAAAGGTGTTCCAATTTATAGACTGAAAAGGGGAAGTCAATTCTAAAGATATACCTTTGCTAGGATCTTCTGGAATGTCAACGCATTCGGTTTCGCTGCCTGAACCGTTGGATTTCAACTTGCAGTACTTTCCATCAGCTTCACAGTTTCTACAAAATGGTTTGGACCAATGCAAATAAATCTGGGTGGGACTATATTCTGGTCGCCCAAAAAGTACCTGGTTTGGAACATCTGAAATATTGTACATCATTGTACAAGAAGATGGAAACTCAGTGATACTACTGTAAGATCGAAAGGCAAGGACGTCATAATGAGGACCGCTAAGGCAATTGATCCGATCATAAGATGTTGAGTACTTCTTGTTTGAGGAACAATTGAATAAAGTGAAGCCACTATATGAGTTCTGATCAAAAGTAAACATCGAAGAAGATGAGTTTATGTTTGAAATCTGCCTGGGAAGACACGAAGCATTGAGTTCTGATAATCTTATTGTCTGTGACTTGTAATCAATTTCCTCAACAGAAACATTGGCTGATATTGGAATATCAATGTTCTTGATAGATGCCTGCAATGGAAATTGGAGCTTGAATTGAGTAACATTGTCTTTGGTACAAGATAATTCGAAACCAGGGTGGCCACAGTTGGTTGGCTGACGATTTTTAAGACGGAAAGGGAACCGAATTACTGGACCGAAATCGCCACATCTTGTTGGCAAGCATTGATCTTGGATTGTTACTAGTTGTCCTACAGCTACTCCCAAGAATATTATATGTAAAAATAAGTGAATTAGGATTTGGGTCATTCTCATTTCTCTCTTTCTTGGGAAAAGAAGCAACAGTCACCAACAATGGTTGCAAAATGCTTAGCTTAGTTGCCAATTAGGAATCATTCTTGTAACCTTTGCAATAAGAACTGATTGTGCTTTAAAGTCAACACGCCAACATGCACTTAACAAGTTGATGAGTTGTTGAATCTTTCAATATCTTTGACTTTCAAATATGGCGACTCAAATATCACTTCCGCTAATTTATCTTGGAAATGTCCTAATCCCCACTATATCAATAAAATAAATTTTTATTTTATTTGTAAAGAATAATTTTTTTTTTATACTCATAATATTTAATTAGTCATTTCAAATTATTTTTTCAAATCCAATAAAATATGTATCAATAATATGAGTATTATGATAAATTATGTACTTTATTTATTATTTTTTAAGGGACGTGAAAAGTTAAAACGTGCAAAGTAAAAACGAATGAACGGCGTTTGTGGATAAGACTGGGCTATATATTGCTTGTCATAATCGATGATCAATCCACTTATTTTTTTCAAATAATTCCACTTAATTTTAACAAATAATTAATCCAAAGACGAGGTCATATACGTCAAGTCCAGTCAAACTTCCTTATCTTTTGACAACCGTTGCCCCGGGGCTAAAATTTAACTGGACGCGCTGGACAGAATGGTCATATCGTTTATCAAAGAACCAAGAATCCTTGATAAACTATATTTAACCACATCAAGGAAAAAGAAGATCCATAATTCTTTCAATTTCATCTTTTTATTCAATTGACAACAATACATGTCGACAAGAAGTAGCAGTACGTTTTTTGCTAGTGTTTTTCTATTTGTTACATTCATAACCAGCTCTAAAGCACAGGATATTTCTCAATGTATCCCTTCTTCCTGCGGCCATATTTCAGAAATAAAATTTCCCTTCCGATTGAGGACTGATCCTGAGCATTGTGGTAGACACGGATATGAGCTCGATTGCCAGAACAACCAAACCGTGTTCAATTACAAGTCCAGAATTTTCTACGTACAGGAAATTAACTACAGAAGCTACTCAATAAGGCTACTTGATCCTGGCCTAAAAGATCAGAGAGAAAATTGCACAGTTTTTCCAAATCATAGGGCAAGTTATGATGCCATGACTAGCCAAATCTTTGAATGGGTTCGTGTTAACAATGATATCAGCTATGTCAACTGTCGAGCCCCTATCAACTCGTCACAGTATATTCCTACAAGTTTTTGTAGCAAAAATACAACGAGTTTTAGCTACCTTGTCATAAGAGAAATATTGCAAGATTCGGATTTGGCTGGCGGCTGCAGAGTTGAAACTGTTGCATGGTCCTCTGCTCCTGGCATTTCATCAAACAAGTCGTCTACGTTATCAAGCACACGTCAAGGTCTGGCTTATGGGTTTGAGCTCTCTTGGAAGCGTAATCTGTTATGTAGAAATTGCGACCCGAGTCGTGGCGGCGAGTGCACTATTGAAGAAAACAGCGACAGAGCTACTTGTCGTTATTGGTGCAAAGAGGACATTCACGTTTCGAAACTTACGTTCCGATGCAAAGTCGAGTACTATTCCGGTAATTTATAAAGTTTCACTATACTCCACCTACCTTGTTCTTTTCATATATTGATAAGCCCCCATTATACTAACTCGATTTTTCTTTGTGATATTTGCAGTTTTTGTATTGTTCTTCGGCGGTATAGGAATAGGTAAGGCTCTACAATTAAGATCCAACAAATTGTTTTCAAATAAAACTGCAGATTTTTCTAACTAGGGCTGTTATTTTTTCTGAAATTGTGCAGGTGGAGTTTTGGTGCTGAGATTTCTACTGGGAATTCCGATCTTGATTGCAGCAGTGGTGTGGCAGTGCAAAAGACGGAATTTGCATACATCCTCCAATGAACAGAACTGTTAAGATTTTTGCCTATTGTAACAGAAGTTTAATTTGTGTATTTTGTTGAAAAAATCTAAGCCAAGGTCAGCCTGTGCTGGCGATTAATTACTACTAGGATTTTTCTTTCCAGTTTATTCCTGTATATTTTGATATTCTTACCTATTTGATTTTGTATGATTTTTTCTTAAATTTTATAATTTTCCTAATTCATGTAAGTAATCCAATGTATATTTGTACTTTCTGTCCAATAATTGGACATGACATTCATTAGTTTGTGGATGAAAAGCAATACTCCGTATTTCTAAAAATAGTTGTCTCAAATTATTTATTATTTTTGAAGTTTAAGACAAAATAAATTATATTTTACCTATTTTATCTTTAATAATAATTGTTTTTGAAAGTAGAAATAGCACATAAATAGAGTAAATGCTCAATGAATAAAAAAATTATATCTTATGACATAAATAAGAGTAAAATAGTTTAATATCAGTTCTAATTAATATTTCTTAAGGGACGTGTAAAAGAAAAATACGATAAATAATTTGAGACTGAGGAAATAATTTCTTTCAAGTCTAATCTAATATTTGCGAACAATATATTGCTTTTTTTTTTTGTCATCTCCGAAAAGATTTTGGACATTCAGCATTGATTTTCAAATTAGAAAAGGAGTTTATATTCCATCAAAGTTTCCCAAATATTCAAGTTAAACTCATTTTAACTCCAAAAAATGAAAGATGTTATCGTTTTTTTTTAGCTCTGCATTTCCTTTTTAATGTAATTTAATTTACTTATGGCCACTGCCCACTAGATAGAATACGTGAAATGCCAAATGATTTTTTTTATTCTGAAACGGATGAACTACAATGTATACCGCAGAAATCGGGATACCAATTTCACTATTTGGTCGAGATAAGAATGGTGCATCGAAGGGCAAGCGTGTTGAGTCCGAGATCGGAGCCTCTTTTCAAATCAAGGTCTATATCAATCGAGGCTAGAAAGGGACATGAGGGGTCGGTTTTATAACGGAAAAGACGAGATATCCGTGATTGCTCGAGGATTGTGGCGTAAATCTCGGAACGGATCAATCTATGACGGTTAATCAGCCGTAAACATGATTTCCTACTATAATTAGAAGTATACCTTAATTAGGACTCCTCTATTATATAAAGAGGAATTCCATTTCATTTGTAATCATTATTATTCACTGAGAAAAATATACAACATTCATTACTTTCTTGCTATTTAGCTTTACTGTTTATCAGAATTGCAGAATTGCTTTATCTTTATCATCTGCTATTCCTATCATCATACCTCGAGATTACGACAAGCCGAGGTCAAAATTTGGCTAGCAAACTGGTTTGAATTGTTTTATCCTTTGATTTATTTATTTAATTCCTTGTTTATCAATTGGCATTGAATTGAATCACATATCCTTAAAACCACAATATAAATTTAATTGTTACTCGAATTTTAGGGTAAACATACAATTACCCACCAGGAAAGTTGTAACTACTAAATGCATGGGCATGTTTTTGTTGAAGTTTTTTCTTCGGCTATAAGGAATATCGATACAGTTAGAGTTGAAAACAAAGTTTATCTAAATTTATTTAAGTGTAAAACCGACACATGTTTTATATTATACCTCTTATATCATTTTTTTTGTCCAATGAACGAATCAAGAAAAGTATATGCACTAAATAATCTTGGCATTTTTTAGTCGATGTGTTATAATTTTCACGTTACACAGTAATTTGTACAGTCAAACCTCTCTATACAATATCGTTTGTTCCGATATTTTTTTGCTTTTATAATGAATGGTTGTTATACACCTATAATAACATTAGGCGTTTAAATATATTTTGGCTGTTATAAACAAAAATTATTCAAAAATTAACTTTTTAATGTTACATATAAAAGATAAGAAATGTATTAAATTTAAATACGCAAAAGATATGTAAATTTTACTAATTAAATGTTAAAGAAAGCTAACACATTATTAATAAATTTGTAACTAAATGTGTAAAGATTTAAACTCTATAACATACATTTTTGTTTACCCTAAAAACTGGATAATAATTAAACTTATAATGTGGTTTTAAAGATACGTGATTTCGCCTAATATCAATTAATGAATGCAAAGATTAGTGATAGAAGTAGATAATGAAATAAAGCAAACTAGTCTTGGAACGTGCAGCCCTCAAACTTGATATCCTCGAATTGATCGATGTCCAAATTAGTTAAGACACACAATAACTAATGAACAAGAATATGTAAATTAAAGAGTAAATGCAGAGAGTATTGTATTGCTATGATATGTGTGAATGTAAAAAGTCATTGCAAAAGTGATTATAACTCTCTTTATATAGTAGAGGAATCCTATTTATGGTACAATTCTAATTACGGAAGTAAATCCCATGATTAGCCTAAACAACTTTCCTTGATTTGATCCGTTCCGGGATTTTCGGCATGATCTACGACCGATTACGGATATCTCGCCTTTCCGTTATTGCGCTTCGTTCGAAGTCTGTCATTTTTTGTCTCGATCGCTGTTGGTATCGATCTCGTCGAGCACCTCGATTCTCGAAATCGATATCTTATTTTCATGCTCTAGCCCGATCCATTAAGAGACTGACCCTCATCGTGATTCACTGGTCTCGATTAAATGGAAAAATGGGGCAAGCCTTGTCACACCTCCTTTTTACACACCTGAAGGTATATATAAGGGAGTTTTTCCAATTAAAGTGACATTATTCGAAATGAGATTATTTATTCATTTTTATTCAGAGTCACCACTTGGGATAGTTTATTTGGTGTCCCAAGTCACCGGTTTATTTTAAAATCCCAAATCGAGGAAATTCGACTTTCCTTTTTGAAGTCTGCGAACCAGAAATTCTGAATAAGGAATTATATTAACTCGAGGGAAGGTGTTAGGCACCCCCGGATTCTGTGGTTCTAGCACGGTCGCGTAAACTATCATAATTGACCTATTATCTAATTTTAATACATGTACTAACCTATGGTACAATTTTAACTTATTAACCGCTTGAAATTATTTTTTAAGGAAGATTTCAATGTCATCTAAAATACATCTTTGGACCACGCCACATGAAATGCACCCGCAGTCCGAGACACATTTTGCTTAACATTGTTGAGATTTGAATTTGGGTCACATGAAATACACACCCGAGTTTAGGAAAGTAATTTTTAATAGTGCGCCTAAAGAAACTACGCATTTTTAACTTTGCGAGGGCCATGAAAATTCAACTAAATGGCACGCCTCGATTTCTAAGGGTTAAATATTAATTAAGCGAATGCCATAGATTATGTGATTCAATTGTATGAATGGCACGCCTCAGTTTTATTTAAGGAAAAACATTCAACTAAGTAAACTACGAATACTCATATTTAAACTAATTGAGGGTCACAACTACGCCACAAGAACCGTATTCGTAGTCACGATGATTTATTATTAATCGCACCGAAAAGCAAACTGCTAGTATTTATAAATATTGATTTATTTCATACTAACGAGAAAAATCTGTTCAATTTATAATTAGAAAATCAAACAATAATTACACTTTATAATTAGCAAATCCAGTAGAAATTAAAATACTAATCAAGTTACGTGAAAATGCAACGTTACATCCAAACCAATAAAGAACATATACCAAAAGAACTCGAGGAAATCTTGCATGGTTTGAGAAGTTTCATTTTTTTACTTTTTCCAAAAATAACAAAAAACAGAGACGAAACTTCACACGTCCCACTCTCCGATTCCTTATCAACCAACAAACAAAAATTATCATCTAATCATTCCAAACTAGATTACGAGATTCAAGCGTCCAAATACTCAACAACAAATACCATATTCAACACATGTAATTTCAGATACATATTATTAAACAAGATCAGACAAATTTATTTCAATCAAGCCATGGATAGACATGTAAGAGCAATAAAATTAGAGAGATAAGGTATAAGAATTGACCTTACTGTTAAAGTCCTTTAAAACTGATTAACGAAGACAATACCAGCAACAAAATTCGATCGTAGACTTCGAACGGCGACCTCGATAGAACCTCGTCGAACTTTAACCGGACTGCCTCGCTTTTCCTCCACCTATCTCTCACTCTGTTTCAATGACCTCTTGTTGCTTCCCTATCCATGAGTGTGTGTGTGGTCGTTTGGAGGTGAGCAGCAGCGCTAGATTACGGGGGTGGTCGTTTGGTGGTGTGAACGACGGCTGGCATAGGGATGGAGTTTTGGGCGCTAGGTTTTTTCCTTGTGAAGACGAAGATGGTATCTCCCTTTTGTGTTTAGGTATTGAAGGGTTGTCTGTTTGGGATTGAGTGAAGATGTCTTAAGGATAAAGAAGCTGGGGTCAGAGATAATGACTTCAACTGCGGCTGATCCTAGATTTTAGGGTGTGGGTCTTATTATATAGGAGCAGGGATTAGGTAGGTCAAATGTGGAATGGGGTATGGGCTCAATATTTTGGGTGACTATCCCAAATTGGGCCTTTTCAATTAAGACCAAACAAAACTAGCCCCAAATTTCATACTCTTTCTTCTAAAACAAGACCAAAAATACTACACCATTTATTAATTAATCCTACTTAAGTAAAATAACTATTAAAATAAAACTACCCGTTAAAACAAACCTATTTTTTTTGTATTTTTCAAATATCATACTAAAAGATAATTAAAAAAATTGAAAAATCATTATAAAATTAAAATAATATTCCTGAAATTAAAGTGAAACTATTTTTTATAATTTTATTGAATTTTATGTAAAGTAGATAAATTAAAAGTAACTAGATTAGCTAAGAAAATATTTTTATAATTTTTATTTTTGTGATAAAATAAAGTAAAAGGATCAAAACTAGCTAAAATATGGATATTAGCCCTAAATTAAATATTTATATGCTAAAATATGTAAAATCTTGGGGAGGGTAAAAAATCACATGTCTACAACTGCCCCTCTTTGACTGGAAACACAAAGAGTTTTCAGACAAATAATGACTAGACATGGTTTTTGACCCGACCCTTATTTAGAGAGGCCAAAAGCTAAAAGAAAAGAGAATGTGACTGAGCCCTGGTATTTGAGCTGCCTACATATCCTTGGTTATAAAGGAATCAGGCCACGTGTAGTTCAGAAGTGAATGAGATGATGGAGTACCGAGGTTGAGAGCCGAGCGAGGTACAGTCGAGTCGAGGTTCCGATCCGCGTTCCCGTTATTACAGCAAAATCTAAATATGAAAAAGACTAACTAAGCCTATCAGCTACGAGTTACAAGATTCATATCTATGAGTTTTCTTAAGCTTGATCTTGAGTCTTGGTTGGTTCTTCATGCGGACCCTGATTTGAATCTTGATGCTTGTTAGCTGCATGTGCTGGTTCTTTCTTCTTCGGCTTTTCGGATAAAGGCAGGACATGTGAAGCTTGTGACATCAATTATATCTTGAGCAGTCCGTATCTTTCTCCGCTTTTGCATTTTGAGTTCACTTCTTTTTCTTTATTCTGGATTGAGACTCATTCTTTTGGTCATCTCGAACCCCATGTCTCGAGGTAGAACCTGCTCAGACACCAAAAACAACAAACGAACGAAATTTTCTGCCCCAGTTTTCACTATGAAAATTTCATGAGTTATTTGTAACAAAAATCTGAACTTTTTTTTTTGAAAGTGATAAAATAAGGATTGTGTATCTTTAGGAGGAAAGATTAGGGAATGAAACCCTATATCTAAAATTCTCAACTAGGGAATGGAGGCCCTATGATAGCAAAAAAGGCGACTAGGGAATGGAGGCCCTATGTCTAAAAATCTCAACTCAGGTATTGGATCCCTAATGTTGGCAAAAAAGGCGACTAGGGAATGGAGGCCCTATGTCTAAAATCTCAACTCAAGGATTGGAGCCCTAATGTTGACAAAAAAGCGACTAGAGAATGGAGGCAATATGTCTAAAAATCTCAACTTAGGGATTGGAGCCCTAATGTTGGCAAAAGGTGACTAGGGAATGGAGGCCCTATATCTAAAAATCTCAACTCAGGGATTAGAGCCCTAATGTTGGCAAAAAAGCGACCAGGGAATGGAAAGCCCTATGTCTAAAAATCTCAACTAGGGATTGGAACCCTATGTTGGAAAAATGAGACTGCTAAATTATGTACTTATGCTAAAATGAACCAAGAAGGATTTTTTTTCTTTTTTTTTTAAAAGAAAAATCAACTTTTTTTTTGAGAAAATCATTCTTTTAACAAATTTCTCAAACGCTTTTTTTCAAAGGCATGAACAAATGACCTTTTTTTCGAGACATCCCTTTTTTTCCAAATTATCCTAGGAGAAAATTCGTTAGACTAGGTTTCCTATCTTAGGAGAAAGTTTCATCAGACTAAGATTTTGCCTAGGAGAAAGTTCATCAGAATAGGTCTTTTTTTTTGGTTATCTTAGGAGAAAAATTCATCAGACTAGTGATTTCTATCCTAGGAGAAAGTTCATCACACTAGGTCTTCTATCTTAGGAGAAATATTCATCAGACTAAGATTTCGATCCTAGGAGAAAGTTCATCAGACTAGGTCTCTTTTTTTCTTTGGTTATCTTAGGAGAAAGATTCATCAGACTGAGATTTTATCCTAGGAGAAAGTTCATCAGACTAGGTCTTCTATCTTAGGAGAAAGATTCATCAGACTAAGATTTCAATCCTAGGAGAAAATTCATCAGACTATGTCCTCTTTTGTTATCTTAGGAAAAAGATTCATTAGACTAAGATTTTGATCATAGGAGAAAGTTCTTCAGACTAGGTCTTTTATCTTAGGAGAAAGATTCATCAGACTAAGATTTTAATCCTAGGAGAAAATTCATCAGACTAGGTCCCTTTTTTGGTATCTTAGGAGAAAAATTCATTAGACTAGGTTCCCTTTTTTTTTATCTTAGGAGAAAGATTCATCAGACTAAGATTTATTATCCTAGGAGAAAGTTCATTAGACTAGGTCTTCTATCTTAGGAGAAAAATTCATCAGACTAAGACGTTGATCCTAGGAGAAAATTCATCAGACTAGGTTTTCTATCATAGGAGAAAAATTCATCAGACTAAGATTTTGATCCTAGGAGAAAATTCATCAGACTAGGCTCCCTTTTTTGTTATCTTAGGAGAAAGATTCAACAGACTAAGATTTTTATCCTAAGAGAAAATTCATCAGACTAGGTTTTCTATCTTAGGAGAAAGACTCATCAGACTAACATATATATTGGGAGGAAAATCTAATCAGACTAGGACTTTTTATCCTAGGAGGAAAACTATGAAGAGCAATGCAAATTTTATGCACATTACAAGACAGATAAAGGCAAAGATTTGAGAAACTTCCCTTTGTTTACTTTTCTTTTTTTTTTTCTTTTTATTTTTTTTTATTTGTTTTTTTGTTGTTGGTTTTTTTAGGTTTTTTTCTCTTTTTCTCTTTTCTTTCCCTTCTTTTTTTTCTGAATCACTTTTCTTGCATTGATTTATTCCTGTTGCAAACAAAGAAAAATTTGTCAGTATTGAAAATGGTGGTCGGTTTGTGGCCTTGAATCTTGAGCAGCTTGGCTTTGTGCTCAATCAGCTTGAGTCGGTCTCAAGAGACTTTTGCTCTGCATCAACCCTGATTGTTTCAAACCCAGTACCCTTTGTATTTGCAGCTCAAACAACCTTATCCCGACTGGATATCTTTGCTCATGTGACCTTTTCTTGTATCTTGAATGACTTCCTGCTTTTGAATAATTTGTCTGTCAGAGAGAATCACCAGTTATCTTTGCTTGTGCCAAGTAAGCTGACAAGAGTCTTTAGGGGGAGACTTTGCATGAATCATCAAGGCACGTTGACATGAACAACTGAGTGCTGGCCAAATTTACTTTATGTAACTGAAAAGCTGGTAGCAGATTTTGAAATCTTTTCTTGCTTGTTTTGACAAGGATTAACTCAGAGTAAAGGATACAATGATGCAAAGAAACAAGTATTAACAAGAAATGCCCATGTCTAAAGGACAGAAGGAAGAGTTTTTTTTCAATAACTAGCCTTAATGGTCATGACATGCATTTTGGACTCAACGACTTGATCTGTCAAACTAATCCAATTTTCTCTTTTACCATCCTTATGACATTTGAAGTCGGGCTTGTCCATGCCAATCCTTTGCATCAAGTTCCCTTGCGACCAGTGGTGCCTCGAGGGGTTTTCACCAACAAGTCTCTCTTATTTATTCATCTCTACTTATCGTTGTCTTACAGTGCCCGTGAGGGTTTTCACTAATAAGACTCTCTCATTTTTCTCTTCTTTTTCTTTTGCTTTTTCTTTTTCTTTCCTCCTTTTTTTTTGCGAGCAATTTGACAGTGTTCTATGTCGCGTGACAACCGTTGCTCATTGCCTACTTTTTTTGGCATTTTTGAAGGTTGATCAGGAGGTCTTTATTTGGAAGGTTTTTGGATATGGGTAGGAAGAAAGGGTCGGCATGACGGCTCAAAGTTGACTCAAAATGAGAGGTTGTAGACTTACAACTTTTGGAATCGACTCTTTCAAAAGTGGAATAATATTTTTTGCCCTAGTTTCAGCTATTGGGGATTTTTTTATGAATTCTTATTTTGTTGGACCGAATCGTGAGGCTGCCTACGTATCCCTTTTTTAAGGAATCAGGTCTAACGTAGTTCAAACATTTGACCTAACTAATTTTTTTTATTTTCTTTCTGTTACCGTTTTTCCTTTTTTTCTTTTTTTTTTCTCTTTTTTTTCCAAACAAGTTGCCCCAACTTCTATTTTCTGGAGGCATGGACCTTTAACAGTTCTTTTCTTCTTCATTTTTTTTTCACTTGAAAATTGCCCCAGTTTGTACTCTTGGGACATGAACTTTTTTTTTCTTTTCCTTTTTTCCTTTTTTTCATTTTTTTTGACTTTTGACTCTAAACTTGATTCCAAAAGAGGGTGGTCAAAGAAAATAACACGTGCTCAAAAGGGTGACAAAGGGTATAACGTGTTTGGGTAGCAAAAAAAGGGCCTCCCAGCCTCGAGAACGCCAATTATAGTATCTTTTTGCGATCATAACATTGACGAACATGTCTGTCTTCTTGGTGTATCGTGGTCACAAGGCATTTTTCATCCCCTAATGTCAAACTTTCCAACAGACTTCAATTGATTAAACATCCTCAAGCCCGATCTTTACAATGAATTGAAAGTGAATTTTACTCGACCTTAATTCCAAAGTATTTCAACTCTTTTTTCATCCTCAAAAGTATTTTTTTTTCAGTTATCCAATTCCAGATTGAATCAGTTTCTAAGATATGACCAAAATCTCTGCATGTCATGTCATTAAAACTAGCGAGAAAAGAACTAGGAATAGAATGACACGAAAGGACAAACTGTATTTTATTGAATAATGATAGAAGGATTTGACAACTAAACAAGCAACCTAAAATCCGAGTTCCATCCCTAAAACAACTCTGATAATGAAAATAGCAACAAAACAGACAGACATAACTCATACAAACAGAGTAGAAGGATGGAAGGGTTTGACTCAATAAAACAAATAAAATCTGGATCATAACCCTGAAATAAACCAGATAACAGAAAAAACATCAAAACAAACTACCAAGATTCCTTCATAGTAAGGAGAGAATAGCTTTTCAATTGCTAAGCTTGATATTTAGCCACAAATTTGCTCATCAGAATCACCATGGCCTTCTCCAATTTCAGTCGGCAAGTTCCCGAGAGGATTCTCATACTTTATGTCACCAGGCATCATCCCCATAAAGTGTGCATCATCATGTGTAGGTAAATGACTCTGCGTGATATTCTGGGTGTCACTGTCTTGGATCACAATCAACTTTTCCTGGATCATCCTTTCTATTTCTTTTTTTAAATCCCGATAGCTTTCAACATTGTACCCTTGGGCATTGGAATGGTATTCACACCTTTTAGAAGGATCAAAGCTTCTCGCACGTGGATCCACATGATTTGGAGGGATAGGTGCAATCATGTCATAATGCTTTAATTTCTCAAACAAGCTTGCATAGGACTCTCCTATTGGTGTAAAATTATCTTTCAACTTTTGTTCCCCTTTTTACCTATGTCCTGGATGTGGGTAATAGGGAAATTGAAAATTTTTGGAGGATAGAGGAGATTTTGTTGTGCTCATGCTCGCCTTCTAGGGTGTTTTGGTGGCTGACCAACATACTGAGATGGAGCAATAGAGTATTGTGTGTTCTAAAGTGGACAGTAATGCTCAAGGGAGTCATGGTAAACCTGATGAGGCTGCGCATACCTTCGAGGTGCTCTTCTAGGACCTCTTCTCGACCCTGTTATCATCATGATTTCTTCATCCTTCTCATTTGTGTCACTGAAATTATCAGATTCAACCTGGACAGCCTGAGTTGCGGCTTTAAGAACTGCTTTACTTATAATTTTGCATGTCTTAAGACCATTCTCTACCATTTCTCCCATTTTGATTACTTCCGAGAAGGATTTGCCAACTGCGGACATTATGTTTTGAAAGTAATCTGACTCTTGCACTTGAAGGAAGATAGTACTTAGCTCGTGGTCATCCATGGGTGGATTAACTCTAGCTGCTTGCTCTCTCCATTTAATGGCATATTCCCTGAAACTTTCACTTGGTTTCTTCTTCAGGTTTGAAAGGGAATTGCAGTCTGGGGCAACGTCAATGTTTTATTGGAGCTGTTTGACAAAGGCCTGTGCCACGTCATCCCAGACGTACCAGCGAGATGTGTCTTGATCCAAGAACCATTCGGATGCTACTCCCGTAAGGCTTTTCCCAAAATAAGCTATCAGCAATTCTTTATTTCTTCCCGCACCTCTTAGCTGATTGCAATACCTTTTCAGGTGGGCTATAGGGTCTCCATGTCCATTATATTTTTCAAATTTGGGAGTTTTGAAACCAGGCGGCAAGTGGACATCGGGGAACATACATAGATCTTTGAAGGCAACACTCTTTTGACCTACCAACCCTTGCATGTTTTTCAACCGTTATTCTAAGCTTTTCACTCTTTTGGTCATTTCTTCCTGTACCATCTTTCGGGGAGGCTTCTCAATGTTTGCAGAAAGATCAAACGAGTACGAGCGGTACTCAGGAGAGTGGTATTTCTCTTGCTGTGTAGCAAATTGTGACTCATGACGAGGCTGTCCTTGACCACTGGCCCATGCTTGGCACATTTCGGTCATTGGCTGTTTCAGTATTCTATTTTTCTCAAACACAATAGACTCTTGTTGAACCCTCTGACCTTGAGTCTTTTGAGCACTTGTAACAGCTTCGATGTCAGAGATCATTTTTCCTTGGATCTTGTGTTTCCAGCTTATCAAAAATCAACCACCTCAAACTTTCTTCACAATTCACAACAAAACACACGTTAGAATGGACTCAGTCAGTCCTTATTATTATCAACATTTTTTCACTTTTGTTTTTTATTTTTTTCATTTTATTTTCTCATTTTTCTTTTCAATGGTTGATCGAACTTGATGTGGGTTGCCTACATATCATATGGGAACATGAATCAGATCTTGCGTAATTCAGAAAGATTATGAATAAAGTAAATAAACTAACTCTTTTTTTTGGATTTTATTTTTTTTTAAATTTTCGAAGAAAGACTTTGTCACACCTCCTTCTTACGCTACCGCACCCCGCGAAGGGTGTAGTAAAGGGAGTTTTTCCAATTAAAGGACAATCGAAACGGGATTTATTNTGAATATGAGCGATTTTTGCCCGTTCGAGTACTCCGTGTGAAGAATTTTTTGAAAGATTTGACCGAACCTTTGCTTCAAAGGTTTCCTACATATCCCTGGCTAAAAGAGAATCAAGTCAATGTAGTTCGGGAAGTTTTGGTAGCTGGGACTACCATGGGACTATGACTTTGTTGTTATTGCTGTTGTATGCTGCTACCACTGCTTACCGATCTCCTTATTATACCGTGCTCAAAGAAAAACAAGAAGCTAGACTAAACTAGGAATTACAAAATCTTATCTATTTTCGACTTGCTCTTGTTGCCTTGCTTTCTTGTCGGCATTGTGTTTCTTCCGATGCTTTTTCTTCCTGACTTGACTTGTAATCTTTCTTTTGATTTCTGTAGTGGAATTTTTGCTGGGGGTTTTTTATTGTAACCCTCCGCTTTACTGCCTTCTGACTTGAACTTGAAAGTAAAATGCCATTCCTCTCTTCCGGCGGGCTCCTGACTTCAACAACAACTTTGAAAATAAAATGCATTTTGGCAATGATTTATGAAATATATATTTTGGCAGTGTTTATATAAGCAGGACCACTCAGGTCGAAATAAATTAAATGCCCTTTTGAGGAAGGATTAAATTCAATATCCTATTTGAGGGCGGATGAACCCAAAAATATCCTATTCGAGGGCGGATGAACCCAAAATATCCTATTCGAGGGCGGATNTATTCAGAGTCGCCACTTGGGAGATTTAGGGTGTCCCAAGTCACCGGTTTAATCCCGAATCGAGGAAAAAGTTGACTCCTTATTACAGTCTACGAACCAGAAATCCAGATAAGGAATTCTGTTAACTCGGGGAAGGTGTTAGGCATTCCCGTGTTCCGTGGTTCTAGCACGGTCGCTCAACTGTTATATTCGGCTTAATTATCTGATGTTAAAACATTTGAACCTATGTGTCAATTTTAACTTTGAACCGCTTTTTATTATTATTATTATTATTATTATTATTATTATTATTATTTTAACAAAAGAATTGCAATGTTGTGAAAAACGAACCACGTCACAGTCAATGTATCTGTGGTTATCGACACATTTCGAATCCTTTGATATTTGAATTTGGGTCATATAAATGTGCACCCGAATTTAAGAACGTAATCTACTAAAGGCGCGCCTAAAGCGACTAACGTGTGGTTACTTTTGGGAAAAGGCCGTAAAATTCACTAAGCGGTCAATCCCGAAGTCTATACAATTATTAACCATTTAGTGAGGGCCCCACATCTTGTGCATTTTTATTTGGCGAGGCTCGTCTCATTTATTTTCTTAAAAAGGGCAATCCTAAAGTGACTGCATTTTTCTATTAAGTTCGTCTCTAAAATAAAAGAAAACCTCCAAATTAATTACATGCTTGAAAAGGCCGTAACTTNAAACCTAAAATATCCTATTTGAGGGCGGATAAATCCAAAATATCCTATTCGAGGGCGGATGAACCCAAAATATCCTATTCGAGGGTGGATGAACCTAAAATATCCTATTTGAGGGCTAATAAACCCAAAATATCCTATTCGAGGGCGGATGAATCCAAAATATCCTATTCGAGGGTGGATGAACCCAAAATATCCTATTCGAGGGCGGATGANATTTACAAACAATATTATCAAAATAAACTAATTATCTTCTTGCTAATTTAAACCCACATTTTTAGATGAATTGAACCGTTGAAATTAATTGTTTACAACTATTTGAAACTAGAATTAACCTTAATCACTAATGCTTATTCGGAAGCTTGTTAAACTTAATCGTTGACTCATCTTGTTTTAACTCAACTCATGCCTATTGGATTAATGACCTTATCAGTATAGTGGGCCTACTGATTCTACGAAATTACTGGCCATTTTGATTCTGCCTAATATTTGCAGATCTCTGTTACTAACAGGATTAAAAATTCAAACTTCGACTCATTTCTATTCCAGTTTTCATGGATTCAAAATTATTCTTCACTAATTAAACTAAATCAAATTAATTTCCAGTAGTGACTATCTACTAACTCATGTGCCCATAAGCATATAAAAAAAAGTTTAAGCTACTTAGAACAGTTCTAGGTACAGTCCCATTTTTAGTATAGTTATACAATGTAAATACATATCTAATATGAACATAAACATGTGAAATATCTCCTAATGATACATTCTAATACATTAATTGAACACACTTCAATAGGCAATCTGTTGAGCCTTTTAATTCAGCATTTTTTGCAATTTGAAGTTACATCAGACTAGTCTAAAAAATGTGTACCTGGAAAAGGAACACAAGGAAGAGGAAGAAGAGGATCAGCAGGGGCAGTAGCAACAACAGCACATCAACAAACAACAAAACCCAAATATTCTTCAACCCCAGGAATGATTCAAACGACCCAAGAAAACAGCAGAAACCAAAAGATTGACCCACAACAATACCAGAAAACCAACCAAACTAATTGAACCAGTACAACAAGTTCAACTTCAAAATGGATCAGTGAACCAAACAGAAAATAGAGA
The DNA here is from genome assembly GCA_026770625.1 of Nicotiana glauca. Lineage (NCBI taxonomy): Eukaryota > Viridiplantae > Streptophyta > Magnoliopsida > Solanales > Solanaceae > Nicotiana > Nicotiana glauca. The sequence goes on from MU704995.1 coordinate 169,124, forward strand.
TTGGCTCACAACACTACCAACACAAGTCAAATGAATTCGAAAGATGCACTAGAGTTACTTAGGATCAGTGTTAGTGTGTTT
>MU704995.1:174121-188905 GCA_026770625.1 Nicotiana glauca
TCTGAATATGCAACGGGTCAACACGAATCTTGTCCGGGGGGTGCAATATCGATGCTAAGTGGCCAAAGCATCGACAACCTCATTGTGAATTCTTGGGATGTGCCTGAACTCCACTGATCGAAATCGCTTGCTCAGATCGTGCAAACATTGTCGATATGGTATAAGCTTCAAATCCCGTGTTTCCCATTCACCCTTAATCTAATGCACCAGGAGGTCCGAGTCTCCCAAGACCAAGACGTCCTGGACATCCATGTCTGCAGCTAACCGTAAGCCCAAAATGCATGCCTCATACTCAGCCATGTTGTTGGTACAATAGAAAAGTAGCTGAGCTGTAACAGGATAATGATGTCATGTTTCAGAAATGAGTACCGCTCATATTCCAACTCCTTTCGCATTTGCGGCTCCATCAAAGAACAGCTTCTATCCTGGTTGCTCAGTCGATTCCAACTCATCTATATGCAACACTTCTTCATCAGGAAAATACGTCCTTAAAGGCTCGTATTCCTCATCAACAGGATTCTCAGCCAAGTGATCGGCCAATGCTTGGGCTTTCATGGCCGTCCTCGTCANCCCATAAAATCCTATTTGAGGGTGGATAGTCCCATAAAATCCTATTTGAGGGCGGATAGTCCCATAACATCCTATTTGCGGGCGAATAGTCCCATAACATCCTATTTGCGGGCGGATTGTCCCATCATATCCTATTTCAGGGTGGATAGTCCCATAATATCCTATTTGAGGGCGGATAGACCCATAATATCCAATTTGAGGGCGGATAGTCCCATAATANACTAACCTCCCTGTGGGTATAGGCTTCTGGAAAATATACTTCAATGGATCCAGGCGTGAAATGAGGTAAGTAGTGTATGATGACATATAACGTTTCAGCTTTTGTGCCACCTAAGTTAGGGCGCAACATGTCTTCTCAAGTTGAGTGTACTTGACCTCATATACTATAAACTTCTTGCTGAGATAATAGATGGCTTGCTATTTTCTTCCTGTAATGTCGTGTTGCCCCAGTACACAACCAAACGAATTCTCCAGGACCGTCGGATAAAGAATCAACGGTCTTCTCGGCTCAGGTGGAACCAACACAGGTGGATTTGATAGATACCCTTTGATTTGGTCAAATGCTTCTTGCATTCTACCGTCCATTCTACCGCAACATCTTTCTTCAGTAGCCGAAAAATGGGTTCAGAAGTCGCCGTGAGTTGAGCGATGAACCTGCTGATATAATTCAACCTTCCCAACAGATTCATTACTTCTATTTTGTTCTTCGGCGGTGGCAATTCTTGGATGGATTTGATTTTTGACGGGTCCAACTCAATGCCTCGCCGACCGACAATGAATACCAACAATTTTTCGGATGGAACACCAAATGCACATTTGGCCAGGTTGAGCTTAATATCGTACCTTCGAAGTCTTTGGAAGAAGTTCCTTAGATCTGCTATGTGGTCTGCCTGATGCTTGGATTTTATGATCACTTCATCCACGTACACCTCAATCTCTTTGTGTATCATATCATGAAACACAGTAGTCATTGATCTCATGTATGTGGCCCCAACGTTCTTCAAGCCGAATGGCATTACCCGGTAGCAATAAGTCCCCCACGGCGTAATGAAAGCCGTCTTTTCCGCATCTTCTTCATCCATCAGGATCTGATGATACCCAGCATAGCAATCCACAAATGACCCGATCTCACACCCGGCAAAATTATCGATCAAAATATGAATATTGGGTAATGGAAAGTTATCCTTTGGGCTCGCCCTGTTCAGATTGCTGTAATCGACACATACTCTAATCTTCCCATCTTTTTTCGGCACTGGCACCACATTAGCCAACCAATCGGGATATCGAGTGACCCGAATAACCTTTGTATGTAGCTGCTTGGTTACTTCTTCTTTAATCTTCACACTCATGTCTGTCTTGAACTTCCTCAATTTCTGCTTGACGGGAGGGCATGTCAGCTCAGTGGGCAATTTGTGAACCACTAGATCAGTGCTTAAACCCGGCATGTCATTATACGACCATGCAAAAATGTCTTTGAATTCAATAAGTGCTTTGATTAGTTCTTACCTTATGTTTGGCTCAATGTAGATGCTTATCTTAGTTTCCCTGATGTCATTCGCATCCCCTAGATTGACGACTTCAGTGTCATTCAAATTGGGCTTGGGTTTCTCTTCGAACTGGTTTAATTCTCTGTTTATCTATTCAAAGGCTTCATCCTCATCGTATTCCGATTCATTATCATAATCGACCTCTTGTACAATTAGTTTAGAATCAGATTGATTTTTTAGACTAGGTTGAAGACCCGTTGTGTATGCCATGTCATTAGAACCAGTATAAAGACAACTGTTTAGAAAGAGAAAAGAAGAAAACAAAATTAAACAAAATAAGAGGAGAAAACTTTCACTTTATTAAAATGCACGATAACAGAGCTTCACACTTTTGCCGAATACAAAAATAAAACAAAAACTGGATTACAACCCTGGAATAATCCAGAAAGCAAGAAAGAAAAATCAGAGCCCATTACCAAGACTCCCTCCGGGTAGGAAGGGGAGTAGCCGTTCAATTGTTGATATTTGCCCTAGGCCCCACAAACTGTATATCTGCCCTACTGGACCCTTCTCCAGCTTCTATTATGTTGACGTCGACGAACAGCCTTTCAAAACCCTGATTCAAATCTCCATCTGACCCAATCAGTGGTCCGAGAACCTTCGGGACCGACAACCTTCTGCTACCTGCTCTGACAAAGGATCTGGAGAGACACGGGACCGGCTTGGGAAGAACCCAGCCTCTCTTCTTCAACTTTCGAGCCTGTCTTATATCTGCTGCTGTAGGCTTGAATCCAAGCCTAAAAGTATCCAGATTCTTAGGCAAAGAAACTGGCTAGACAATACCCTGTAGATGAACCCCCAAAACTTTTCCTGGTACAAACCCGCTATTTAACATTTTCGAGGCTATCATGAAAGTGGCCGCTATGATTCTGGGTAGTGGAAGGTCTTCGCCTTCAGAAATTCTGCCCACTGAGACTGCATCAAAAATCTGGTAAACCCATGGAACTTTGTCGTCATCAGTTTCTATGAATGGCACAATGGCATCTCCCACAGTGCCTGTACCGTCATCCCCATGCACCACTATCTCTTGTCTGTCCCACTCAAATTTCACCATTTGGTGCAGTGTAGAAGGCACTGCTTTGGCGGCATGGATCCAGGGTCAACCCAATAGAAGATTATATGATACTGCCACGTCTACCACTTGGAATTCCATGGTGAATTCCACTGGACCAATGGTCAATTCCAGTAAGATATCACCCACCGTGTTAGTACCACCCCCATCAAACCCTCGGACGCAGACGCTGTTCCTGTGAATCCGGTCATGATCAACCTTCAGCTTGTTCAGAGTAGTCAAAGTACAGATGTTGGCGCTTGACCCATTATTAATCAATACTCGGGTGACCACCGAGTCTTCGCATTTCACAGTCAAATAGAGGGCTTTGTTGTGTTTTTACCCTCTACTGGCAATTCATCATCAGAGAACGTCACTCGGTTTAACTCGAAGATTTTGTGCACTATCCTCTCCAAGTGGTTTACAGAGATTTTATCCGGAACATGGGCCTCCTTCAGGATTTTCATCAGTGCCTGGCAGTGATCGCTGGAATGGATCAACAAGGACAGTAATGAAATCAGTGCTGGGGTCTTTCTTAACTGCTCCACAATGGAGTATTCCCGTGCCTTCATTTTCTTCAAAAAACTCTTCCTCTATCACGGGTTTCTTTATCACCGTTGGGTTGGACCTTCTTAACTCTACGGGAGCAAAACACCTTCCCTAACGAGTTAACCCCTGGGCCTCACATATTTCTTCTACAACCTCCTTCCCTTTGTACATTACAATCGCTTTATTGTAGCTCCATGGCACAACTTTCTCGTTGATTATCAGCATCTGCATTACTGGCCTGATAACAACTGGCCCTATGCATGCTGGCTTGCTTGGTACACCTTGCACCGTTACTTTAACCGGCTCTGGATTCTTTGAAACAACAGACGAACTCTTCCCCATTACCACCACTGGATTGACATCTACCTTCTCCAACCGTACCACCTCTTTTCCACTGGTCGACCTTTCTTTTGGGCTGGCACGGATCATTACTGTCTGTGAGGGTTTCTTTAGCTCCCCTCCTTCGTGCAAAAGTTTGATCATATGGGTTTCATGGTGTGCTGGCAACGGGTTCTGATTGATGTTAGGTGCCTTTGGTGTCTGAACCTCGATCTTATTAGTGTCAATAAGATCTTACACTGCATGTTTCAACTTCCAGCACCTCTCGGTATCATGTCCGGGAGCCCCCGAACAATATTCATAGCTTACCGAGTGGTCCATATTTTTGGGAAGGGGATTTGGCAATCTGGGCTCAACAGGACTCAAAAGTCCTAACTGCCTCAGTTTGTGGAACAAAGAGTGTGGGTTTCTCCCAACTCATTGAATGTTCTCGGTTTCTGCACCCTTTCATTTCTGGAAGCCTGATTCCCGCGGAAACCTGGCCCCGAAGGGTTCCTGTATGCCCTTGGTAGTGGATAGGTGTTCTGTGGAGGTGGATACGTATTTTGTGGAGGTAGGTAGGTATTTTAGGGAGCCGGCGCGTGCCATTGCGGGCGAGCCGGAGGCTGGGTATATGTCTGGGCCTGATGGACGAAGAAGTGTGGTTCTTATGGAGGGTAGTATGGCTGTAGAGGGTAATTTGGACTGTGTGGGTAATTTGGGTAATGAGGTTTGGATTGGTAGTGAGGGGAAGGACCTCTCGATTTGGACCAATTACCTGCCTCTACCGTTATGACCTCTTCTCTTCTCTTCTTCCCGAGCGCACCTCACGTGCTGCTCTGAATGGCCTGAGTGGTTGCTTTAATTGCCGAATAGCTCAACATCTTATTGGACTTAAGTCCCTCTTCAATTATATCGTCCATTTTTACCACCTCGTTGAAAGATTTGCCAACTGATGTCACCAGGTGACCAAAGTAAGTTGGCTCTAGAGTCTGCAAAAAGTAGTCTACCATTTCCCCCTCTCTCATCGGAGGATCAACTCTGGCTGCCTGTTCTCTCCACCGGAACCCAAATTCTCAGAAGCTTTCCCCGGGCTTCTTCTCAAGTTTCAGCAATGTGAGACGGTCGGGGACGATCTCAAGGTTGTACTGGAAGTGACCTGCAAATGCTTGTGCTAGATCATCCCAGGTGTACCACCTGCTAGGATCTTGTCTTGTGTACTATTCCAGTGCAGACCCACTTAGACTTTGACCAAAGTAAGCTATCAGCAGCTCATCTTTACCACCCGCTCCTCTCATCTTGCTGCAAAAACCTCGCAGATGTGCCATTGGATCACCGTGCCCCTCGTATAGATCAAACTTTGGCATCTTGAACCCTGCCGGCAGTTGAACATCAGGGAAAGGACACAGGTCCTTGTAGGCCACACTGACTTGGTTGTCTAACCTGTGCATGTTCCTGAAGGACTGCTCCAGGCTTTTAAATTTTTGAAGCACTTCGTCCTGCTCTGGGCTCTTGGCCGGCTTTTCAATCTCTGTCGGGACCTCAAAGTGGGGATTATAGGTTTGTGGCTCGGGTGCTTTAAATGTAGGTTCAGGGGGGTAATATTGGTTATCATGAGCCTAAAACAACGGCTCACTGGACGATCGTTGTAATGTGGCTGGTGGGGGTGCCACGAAAACAGGGACATTTGATAGGGGAAGGTTCGGATTGGGTGGTGGAGCTTGGGGATCATAGGGATTTCTCCCCTGATAGTAGTGGTGACTTGGGAAGCTTGTCGAAGGGCCGTGGGGAGGGTATTTCGGTGTGTGTCCTGGTGGGAGAGTAGGAGTAATGGGAGGTTCGGGCCCCTTTTGTACCCTGGCCAAGGCTAACTGCATTTCGTTCATCTCCAGTCTCATTTTTTCTATTTTTTCCATTGCCTCTTTCAGCACCTGACTTTCTGTCCTTTCCTCCTCAACCCTTTGGTCTGAACTAGTCATGCTTTTCAGTATGAGCCCTTTGGATCTTGTTTGATAATGGTATGGTGCCAGTACACTTTAACAAACTAATTGATTGAAAATTGGAAAAACAACAAACTTGTCAACGTTAGATTTTAACACATATTGCAATTGCACGTTGGGGGATGCAATGTTCTTAGGCAGTTTATCCATTTCTAACATGTTTTTGCTCCGACCACATGCATCATTCCGGCTTACTTTATTTGTGCCTCTTTCAAGTGTTTCTGAAACCCTCTATTTATTTCTTTTTTTTTCTTCTCCTTTTAGTGGTGGCCGAATCCTATGGAGATTGCCTACGTATCATGACCCCGCATGAATCAGAACGAGTGTAGTTCTGACACAAGTAAAAATAAAAACACAAAATTTTTTGGAATCTTTCATTTCATTACCGAAATATGCTATTACAAGCTACCCATTCGGAAAAGGAAAAACAAAATGCCGACTCCAAACTACTAACATGATTTGATGTGAAAAGAGAACATACGGGTAGACAACAGACTCTTAAAAAAATAGCAAGTACAGACTTGAACTAGGGATACATTAAAGCTTTGAATTTTGGTGCCCGCGGGGCATCGTTCGGCCTTTCCGCGGGCTTTGGTGCAAGGCCCCTTTGCAAGCTTTTCAATTCTTCCATGATCTGGTGGACGTAGCCCATGACTGAAGCAAAGAAGGTAGTGTGGGGCATTTCCTCACATGCTAGACACCTCATGGTGATGTAGTGCCCGATCTCTTCGATTCTACCCCTGATTCTATCCCTTTTCATAAGTAGTTGTTCTATTTGTTGATTCTTTGCTCCCAGCACTTGAGCGTTGTGGAAGAGTTGATCTTGAAACTCCTGTATCTATTTTTCCATTCGCACCATTAAGTCATGACAGTGTTCCCTATCAGCTCTGAAGTCTCTGGCTTGCCTGAAAAGACGTTCTTCAAGGGTGGATATTGTTTCTCTCAATATAGAGATGCTCCTTTCGTAGTCCCTCTTCATCTGCCGTAGACGCAATTTCCGCTCTTCTGTACCCCTTGCCCACCTGGCTCGGATTATTGCCAATCTAGCTTCAGCTCTTTCCAAACCGTCTTGGAAATCAGTGATTTTATTTTCCAACCCCTTTATCAATCTTTCATCCGATTGACTCCTTTGTTGGTTGCCAGCATCTATCCTTATTTTTCGGATTTGGGCCTTCAGCGCCTCATTTTCTTGGGCCATTTTGTTCTTTTCCCCCTTATCAGCATCAATTTGCATGCTATTTTCAAATTTCAGGTCCTTAACCTGTTGTTTTAGTTTGCCGATTTCTACCCTGTAGCTTTCTTCCTTTGCTAACCAATCCCAATGCTCTTGTGAAGACTTGGCAAATTCCTAGAGGTGAGGTCTTTTGGCCGGCCTCCCACATGACACTTCCCCTTTATACCAAGAGTGATATCCGGGTGAAACTTCACCTTTAGCCCGATTTAGTACACAAGTGTTCGCCTCCAGATATTGACATTTGCTCCAGATCTGGCAGACTCTTGCTTCAGGAAACTGGCCATCAGGACCGATTTCAATTACTTGGGTACTTAGATCTTCATCTCTCGGCACTATCTGGCACCTTCCAAGTTGCCTCAAAACCCGATAGGGCGCATAAGGTTGAATGCTCTTGAGTCCCATTAAGAGAAAATGGGGCATATCCGCTGGCATATATATGACTTCGTCGACCGGTAACCATCCTAGTGTCCACTGTATTTGACTGGCATTGAGGGTCCGAAAGTATGAGGTCCATGCCGAGACTCCTTCAGGTAAACAGACCCCATTAATTCTTGTGTAGAACTCCTCTATGCAGGTTTTCTCAGCTGAACCATAGCTCAAGAACTGGGCATGGTGACATAGGTGTTCGATCATCCACATCTGCAACAACAAGTTACACCCCTCTAAAAAGTCTCCTCCGGCTTTGCAGGCTATGAGAGCTCGGAAGATATCAGATACTATCATGGGCGCAAGAGTGCTTTCATCTTGAGTGAGCAAAGAACTGATGACCCCAACTATCTTTATATCAATATTCCCGTCTTTCCTCGGGAACACCAAAAGCCCTAAGAAGGTTATCATGAAAGCAACACGTCTATGTTCATTCCATTTTCGACGGTTACTTTTGCTGCATAACTTGTTATCTGGCTTGTCAAATACTCCCACGTGGCCGTATCTTTGGTATATGAAGTTCAGAGTACAAAAGCCTTTTGCCAAATCTGGGTTATGGACTGTTCTGACTATCTTTAATGAGTCCAAGAATCGTTGCACGGCTACGGCTCTTGGAGCAACCAGGTATTTGTGTTTTAATGGAGCTTCAGCACTTCCGATGTACCCGGCCATTTCCTCCAATGTCGGGGTGAGTTCAAAATCTGAGAAGTAGAAGACATTGTGCGCTGGGTCCCAACAGGTGACCAATGCTCTTATAATATCCCCCTGAGGCTTGATTTACAACAAACCCGTAAGACTTTTCAGATATCTCTTGACTTCGTCTTGCCCTTCTTTGCCTAGATCATTCCACCATAGCCTCAACCGGAGAGGGATTTTAGTCATGATTGAAAAAGGTTAATTTTGACTCGTGCTCATCCTGCACATTTATTAATATGATTTAAACAAAAGAAAAATTTATTTGACTCAAAATGATTTGACTATTTTTCATTTTTCCAAATTCAAAAGATAGATCCGGTTTTCCGAACGCGGCGTTTCAGCACTTCTGAGATGAAGATTTTAAGGCTGTGTGAGTCAACCGGTCAAAAATCAAAAAATGACCAAAAGCGACCATTTATGCAAAGTTAGCCTTCCGACGTCCCTTTTGAGAACATTCGGCTATCTTTGACAAAATAACATTACCCGACTTATCTATGACGAAAATTAAAAATTTGACACTTTTGACTATTTTTTGCAAAAATGGGAGGTTGGACCCGATGAGGGTTGCCTGCGTATCTCATATCCAGTGAGAATCAAACATGCGTAGTTCGGGCAAAGAGAATAAACTAAATTGGAAAACAAGACTCATTTTTTTTCAAATCATTGGCAAGTAAAAAGAATTATTTTTTTTCATTTTAAAACACAAACTATTTTTTGAAAACCAAATCACATTTTTTCCTTTATTAGCAAATGAAGAAGAATATTTTGGAAAACATTTTTTCATTCTTTTCAGTGAAAAATAAAACAAACTATTTTGAAAAAAATAAATAAAACTTAAACTAGTGATTAACCCTCTTAACCCTCTACACTGCTATTTTTTCTCCTTTTTTTTTCATTTTCCCCAATATTTAAAAGCCGGTCAGCATGCAAATCTTAATCAAATAAATGTGTAAAACAAACAGGATGCAGCAGGATGGTCTTTTTCATTTCAGGTTGCCTATCCTAGACGAACCCAACCCCTGTATTGAGTCCCCTAAGTCGAATGCAGCATGATGCAAATAAGCGTTCCTACTAGAGATCTGGCATGAGGTTTTGTTATACTAGGTAAAATAACCTGGGTGTTTGTTCTAGACCGTGTACCCGAGCGGACAACTCGAGTCGAGGAAGGAGCTCCTTTCCGGGAACCAAAAGGCCAGCCGGCTTAGAAACTTTCCGAGCCTTTTTCCTATTTCAAGGTATGACACTAACAGAACAGGGAGTCTCGACCGGCAAGCACATCCCTAAAGATAACAAGAGAAGGGATTCGGCACAGTTTATATATACAGTTCAAATAATATCAAAGCGGTAAAAAGCATTATTTGCACATTTAAGCCTAATTATATAATAAAATCAGATAATAAAGAAAGCCAAATGCAACAGTTATTCTAAGCTCGAATTTCTAATCCTGAACCGATGGTTCTGGGTTATACAATCCCCAGCAGAGTTGCCAGAGCTGTCACACCTCCTTCTTACGCTACCACACCCCGCGAAGGGTGTAGTAAAGGGAGTTTTTCCAATTAAAGGACAATCGAAACGGGATTTATTATTGAGATTCAGAGTCGCCACTTGGGAGATTTAGGGTGTCCCAAGTCACCGGTTTAATCCCGAATCGAGAAAAAGTTGACTCCTTATTACAGTCTACGAACCAGAAATCCGGATAAGGAATTCTGTTAACCCGGGGAAGGTGTTAGGCATTCCCGAGTTCCGTGGTTCTAGCACGGTCGCTCAACTATTATATTCGGCTTAATTATCTGATGTTAAAACATTTGAACCTATGTGCCAATTTTAACTTTGAACTGATTTTATTATTATTATTATTATTATTTTAACAAAAGAATTGCAACGTTGTGAAAAACGTATCTTGAATCACGTCACAGTCAATGTACCCGTGGTTATCGACACATTTCGAATTCGTTGAGATTTGGATTTGGGTCACATAAATGTGCACCCGAATTTAAGAACGTAATTTATTAAAGGTGCGCCTAAAGCGACTAACGCGTGGTTACTTTTGGAAAAAGGCCGTGAAATTCACTAAGCGGTCGATCCCGAAGTCTATACAATTATTAACCATTTAGTGAGGGCCCCACAGCTTGTGCATTTTTATTTGGCGAGGCTCGTCTCATTTATTTTTTTTAAAAGGGCAATCCTAAAGTGACTACATTTTTCTATTAAGTTCGTCTCTAAAATAAAAGAAAACCTCCAAATTAATTACATGCTTGAAAAGGCCGTAACTTATTTATCGGATTAAAACAAATGCAAACTAAAATTGTAATTGAGGCAAAGGGAAATTGTTTCGTGCCTTATTCTATAATTGTATATTACTAAAGTTGAAATTATAAATAGAATACGGAATTTACAAACAATATTATCAAAATAAACTAATTATCTTCTAGCTAATTTAAACCCACATTGTTAGATGAATTGAACCGTAATTAATAGTTTACAACTATTTGAAACTAGAATTAACCTTAATCACTAATGCTTATTCGGAAGCTTGTTAAACTTAATCGTCAACTCATCTTGTTTGAACTCAACTCATGCCTATTGGATTAATGACCTTAGCAGTATAGTGGGCCTACTGATTCGACGAAATTACTGGCCATTTTGATTCTGCCTAATATTTGCAGATCTCCATTACTAACAGGATTAAAAATTCAAACTTCGACTCATTTCTATTCCAGTTTTCATGGATTCGAAATTATTCTTCACTAATTAAACTAAATCAAATTAATTTCTAATAGTGACTATCTACTAACTCATGTGCCCATAAGCATATAAAAGAAAAGTTTAAGCTACTTAGAACAGTTCTAGGTACAGTCCCATTTTTAGTATAGTTATACAATATAAATACATATCTAATATGAACATAAACATATGCAATATCTCCTAATGATACATTCTAATATATTAATTGAACACACTTCAATAGGCAATCTGTTGAGCCTTTTAGTTCAGCATTTTTGTCAATTTGAAGTTAGATCAGACTAGTCTAAAAAATATGCACCTGGTAAAGGAACACAAGGAAGAGGAAGAAGAGGATCAGCAGGGGCAGTAGCAACAACAACACATCAACAAACAACAAAACCCAAATATTCTTCAACCCCATGAATGATTCAAACGACCCAAGAAAACAGCAGAAACCAAAAGATTGATCCACAACAATACCAGAAAACCAACCAAACTAATTGAACCAGTACAACAAGTTCAACTCCAAAATGGATCAGTGAACGAAACAGAAAACAGAGATTGGCTCACAACACTACCAACACAAGTCAAATGAATTCGAAAGATGCACTAGAGTTACTTAGGATCAGTGTTAGTGTGTTTGGATCAGGAAAATGAAATCAATGAAGCAATAGGGTTTTCAACTCTCAAATTCTGAATTTTTTGATGTTCAAAAAAAAAACCACCCCAACCTTATATCATCTCCCCTTATTTATAATCCCAAACAGACCTGCCTCCCTCTTCAAAATAACTTAGACCCGACCAAAACCCCCAAAATTCTGCCCATTTCCACTTGAAAATTCCACTAAGGAATGTTTTTCCTTACTTTATTCCCTAATTCCCTCTTGTTTCCCATTAACTTATTAGTTTAATAGCCTCTAATACCCCATTATTAGATTACTAATATTAAACCATTATCCTAACTTTTCCCTTCCCAAATTACCCCTGAAACGCCCTGAATATTACTGCCCTAATTCAAAATCTGTTCAAACCTAATTAAACAAAAACTAATTTCTGATTAACAGCTATAACCAATCCTTAATATCAATTACAGTACTAAATCTATTACAATCAGCATTAAAACAATAGAAACAACTAACCACGGAAATCAAAATGAACTGAAATCATTTAAAATACTAAAACTAAATTCAGTACCATTTTCAGCTTGGCATTTAGATTGGACAAAACAGTATCAAAATAATAAATAATTATTCAAAGCACATACTTTATACTACTAAGGGTCGGATTGGTTATACAGGTACATGGGACTTCATGTTGGGGAATTAATCCTAATTAGCTATACCACAAACAAAAATAAGCAGGGAATCAACATTAAAACAAACCTATGCAAAGATGCAGGATAAGTTCATAACACATTCGACACCAAACTTTTGGACGAGAATTACTGAACTACAAACACCGTCACACCTCCTTCTTATGCTACCGCACCCATCGAGGGGTGTAGTAAAGGGAGTTTTTCCAATTAAAGGACAATCGAAACTGAATTCGTTTATTAAGAGATTCAGAGTCGCCACTTGGGAGATTTATAGTGTCCAAGGTCACCGGTTGAATCTCGAATAGAGGAAAGGTTTGACTCTATTTAACAATCCGCGAATCAAAAATCCGGATAAGGAATTCAACCCAGGAGAAGGTGTTAGGTATTCCTGAGTTCCGTGGTTCTAGCACGGTCGCTCAACTGTCATATTTGGCTTATTTATCTGATTTATAGCATGCTTCAACTTATGTGCAAATTTTAACCTTTAATCGCTTTTAATTATTTTTAAGGAATTGAACGTCGTTTAAAATATGTTTTGGATCACGTCACATGAAATGCACCCGGATCCTCGACATATTTTATTCAATGTTTTGGGATTTGGATTTGGGTCGCATGAAATGCACACCCAAATTTAGGAAGGTAATATTATTAAAATACGCGCCTAAAGAGTCTAACACGTTATTATTTTGGGGAAGGCCGTGCAGTTCGCTAAATGGCTCATCCCGAAGTCTAAGTATTTTTAATATGTACATTTATGAGGGCCCCACAATTTATTTATTTTGACCGGCGAGGCTCGTCGCATTTTATTTTTAAAAGGCCAATCTAAAACAATTATAATTTTTCTATCTATTTTTTTTTCTCTAAAAGAAAAAACAAAGGTCCTACTTAATTAATATTAGGATTCGGGCTTCAAGTTCAAGTCCGGGCCCAAACAAAAGAAGCACCTCTTAATTTGAACCCGCTACCTAACTCAAAGCCAAAACCTATATTATTGCTCAAGAAAAACTTCCATCGATTCATGCATTATCCGGTCTTTTTGAGCCCAAACAATTATTTAAACTAACAGGATATGGGTGGCTTGAACTCCAACTGGCAATTTCAAAAGTTATGCTTACTGATTTTTGATGCATTTTCAGGTACTAATAAGGTAGAACTGAAATTAAATGATAGTGATCTTGTTGCACATTTTGACCTACTGATCATTTTTGGACTAACTTTAACTAACTGCTAACCCTAATTAATGATCCAATCACTACTCCAACAGACTTTTGCATTCGAAAGTGAGCCAATATAGACCTGTCTCATTTAATGATCCTACTTTCTAGATTCACATTCCATAAGCACCAACTAACTAATGACAGTCGCTGATGAATTTTAAACTCAGAATATAACAGTGCAAGATTTCACATAAACATGAGAATTTATAACTAATTTCGTTCCACAATCAGTAGTCTAATCAATTATCATCTACAAATCCTTTAACTAATTACCAAAACAGTTGTAGAATAACAATCGACATAGTTCGAATCAGAATTCCAACTAACAGTCCATACCACTCAGTTACAATTGCTAACAAAACTAACAACTCAAACTATGTTAACTAAAACACCATACAACATCAGAAGTACAGAAATCTGAGAGCAATTTCCATTTCACTTCAATTGAGGAGCTACATGAAACAATCAAAGAAGTGTACCTGGATGCAGAAATTCAATAAGAAGAAGAAGAGGAAGGAGTGATCAGCACAGCAGTACAACACAGCAATAACAGCAATGCACCAACAACAACCCAGTAATAACAACCACAACAACAATGGAACAGTAACAGAGGGACCGCACCAGTTGAAAACCAACAGCAAATACTCAACATCCAAATGAACTCAAAGATACACTAGAGTTAATTAAGATCAGTCTTAGTGTATTTTAATCAGGAAAATGAAATCAATGAAGCAAGAGAGAGGCTTTAATGAAACAGTTGGGTTTTCAGCTCTCAAAATTTTCCACCCCAGGGATTCCAAAAAAAGAAGACCCTTTATTCTGTCCAAAATTCCCCTATTTATATGCTGAACCCCCAGCCCTTATCAGCCCCTTTGAGACACTTAAACAAATATCAAGACCATTCTTTGCCCATGATATTCCCTGACACAGCCCATTACTATGTGTCTTGTGCCATTTTTTAACTCAATTGCATGGGCACCTTATAGTATTCAATTAATCCCCCATGTTATTATGTTTCCCAACCCAGTAAGTATCAAACAACACATTAGTTTAATGGTTATCATTACTTAGTGGACAGACCACTAATTCATTTCAAGCTCAATTCCAAAAATACCCCCTGATCCCCTAACAAATTAC
>MU704997.1:12692-49754 GCA_026770625.1 Nicotiana glauca
GATGAAAAAGGCATCGCACAATCTTAATAAGATCTTTGACATCCCTTTTCGTCTTATGTGCAATCGTTATTACTTAATCTTTCGATCTGGTATCAATTAAGTTTGATTACGATTTATCCCTTCATCTTTGATTGATTTGTTCAAAAAGGTTTTAATATCTTTTGAGTCAAACAGTGCTCGTGGAGCTTAGATCAAAATGTAAAAGAGAACGAAGTAGTACGTCCACATAATATTACTTGAAAAGAAAAAGATTTTTCTTAATATATTTCAAAGTTGAGAATGATAATTCGGATCCATAATCCGATCTAGTTCCTCTATCGATTAAACTTTTACCATCCAACCCTTGGTACATTTTTAACATGACCATGCTCATCAGGGCAAAGCCACGCACGATTGCAACAAATATCCATTGTAACAATACAATAAATATCTTTTAGCACGACGCCAGTAACATAAGGATTTGTGCGTTCTACGATGGCTTTAGCTTTCATGATCTCAACTCCTTTCAACTCTGGCCATTCATATTTATACGAACTTCCAAAAATTTTTCTGCACTGATTACCAGTGCAAGTACATGGATCACAAGGAGGGTAAGGGATTTTGGATTGGATTATGACCACATAATGAGAAACAAATAGAAAGGCAAGAAGAAAAAAAGTTATGTTAATTTTCTCCATGTTTAAGTTGTTTGTGATGGTATGCAAATGGAGGAGAAACTCCACATTTTATATGTCCATAGAACAATGGTGATAGACTTTTAATGTAGACATCACATAGATTACATTAAGATTCAATGTAATCTAATCAAGATTGCTGTAATAACAGTATATAAGACTTAATGTAATCTGATCAAGGATGATGTATTAAATAATATATTTAATTTATTTACCTGACAGTGTCTTGGTTTTTTCCGGTAAATCAAATTATCTTTAAATATATTTTTCGAACAAAGAAGACGATTACAAAATTAAATTCGTTCTTCAATAAACTACTCGTTTCATACCTTATATCTGTCTCATATATATGAAACCTGATCTTTTTCGGTTCCAACCTCTTTCTCGAATACATAAATAACTAGGGCTGGTTGAAAAACATTTCCCTCTTTCCAATAAATTTTTCCAAACCTTCGATTAACCTTGCTCATAAAAACAATCGGGTGAACTACCTAATTAAAGAAAAATAATCTTCTTTAGTAGGCTACGAATAATAGTTGGCTTATTAAGAACGTGATAATATATAATTTTTTATATAAGAAATTATTTGTAAAATTTAAGTCTATAAATGTCATAGTTTCTCCCCCCAAATAGTAAGATACATTCTCTCCCTATTCCAAAAGTAGTGAAATCTTAGAAAAGACAATTTTGATATAAAGAGGTCAACAAAAATTATACAGATAGAAACATATAACAATAACTTCGAAAAGTAAAATTGCTTTAATTTATAATTTGTGGTGAATTAAATGACAAAGTAGTCATACAGCGTTGATACATAGATGAACATGAAGTTACTACATGGAACTAACACCCAACTATAAACAAAAATAAGAATAATAACGTTGAAAATGATTAATATATCAAAATAAACATAATTAACTACGATAGGTGTATGAAAGATTCACTTTTTGGTTAGTGAATGTGATTAATTTCGACTGACCGACTATTTGACTCAAAAGATACAAGAATCTCTTTGAACAAATCAATCGAAAAGGAAGGAGTAAATCCTAGCTGAGTATAATAAGTACTAGATTAAGTAAAATATAGATATGATTGATAATAGATTTTCTCTTGCTCTCATATAATGTTTTCTTACCAAGTTCTCCTCCCTTTACAAAGCCCTTCATTCCCCTTACATACTAAGAGAGACTCCCTTATGTTATCAGAAATAAACTATCAAGAATATTCGATAGAATATTCCCAATGTCCTCTAACAGACTTATAATATTACAAGGGTCGTACATTCTCCTTTTTGTAGTAAGGTCGTCTCTTTCGGGATGTCGACTCGAAGAGGCTTGATCATTTGTCGTATTCGCCGTAGGTCTCGGTTGGTCAAATTTGGACCCATACAGTTAGTCCCTCCACTTGTCGAGGTTGGAACGGACGCATCCTCGATGAGTGAACTTCACACGCTCTCTTGGAGGAATTTGACCCATTGGAACGTTACAACATGGTCAATGGAAGATGGTCATCACGTTCAATAAAGCAACGGGTGGTACTTTTCACCCGGAGTAATGTCAACTCCCCGTGCATCATCATTATGCAGGTTTTCGAGATAAGGATTTGACGGCTTGATGCTTCGATTCTTGCATAGCTTTGAGACCTGCCGCCTCAATTCTGGCACCACCCAACCCTATAAATAGGTGGAGATTATTATTTTTGAAGAACTTTGGCCATTTCTCTCTCGAAAGACCTCTTTCACTCTTCCTTGTTTGCTCCTATGTCCTCCTGTTTTTTCTTTAGTTCTTTGCCTGAGGATTCTACCTTTTTCTTTCTCGTTGGTACTCCTTCGATCGATATTATGCCGAGATCTCATCGTCCTCATAAAAGGGTTTCTGAGGCTGATCCGCCATCCATGGTGCCCCCCTTTGACAGTGGGGGTATGGTGGTAGAAGAGGGTGATAACCCTCTTACGGAGGGGATTTACTACCAAGACACCCTCTATCTCGGAGTGACTTCCTTAAGGACCCTCCTCCCACTCCGAACCCCATGCTTTCTGAGACTGATCAGGTCCATCTCGACACCCTTCGTATAAAGTATGGCATTCCCGCCCATGTAGAAATGGCTCCAGCGGGGAGGGGGGTGATTACGTGGATGTCCATAGACTGGGTTACTGTGCTTTCTACGAGTATCCCTTTATGATTGGCTACACTCTTCCTCTCTTCCCTCTATCAGAGGAATTCTGTAGATTCTATCAGGTTTGCCCAGCACAACTCTCTCTGTATACGCTCAAGGTGCTCCTACTAATGACCAAGTATGAAAACTTGGCGGAGTGTAGTGTTTCTATCCAACACCTTCTGCAACTGTTCACGCCTGGCTTCTTCAGGGGTACCATGGTGACTTTGAGACTTTGTGGTACGAAAGGGCTCGTGGTTGGGATGGATGATAGGGCAAACCGTAAGTTTTGGCATAAGTATTTCTTCTTCAAGACTGAGCATGTCGTCTCTGATCCCGTCGGATTCCCGGAGCGGTGGAACGAGAAACATAAGTGTTGTCGCTCATTTTGTTCTCTTTTCTATTACATTTGCTGTAAAGCTCATTTTCTTGCCATTTTGCAGCGATGGGCCGTCCGCCTCACCCTATTACAGGCCTCAGTGATTGGGTAACCCGTCTGTTACACTATGCAGCAGAAACTCAAACTTGGCCCACCTTCGTGAAGCGATACGACCCTAAAGTTTCTTCTGGTAAATGTCGTACTTTCTGCTTTGTTGGTTGTGCGACTGTATTTAATGGTATGATCCTTTGTGATGACAGGTCGAGGAGCTTCCAGGCGTAGGATGCAGTTCTCGCTTTTAGACAAGTCGTTGCTGCTGTAGATACACAATTTATTTTGAGTGAGTCTGTTTGGGAGGATCTTCCTCAACCTGTTCAGTTGGGATATTCTTCTCGAGTTGTGGCCACGAAGGAAAAATCCTCTTCGGCACCGACCTCACATCTATTGGGTGAATCTTCTAACGGGGACGAGCCATTGGAGAGAAAAAGGAGAAGATTGGAGCTGGGAAGGGCGTGGCTGCATATGCCGATGACACCAGGGCATCCTGAACAGCCCCAGTGCCCGTGTTTATGGCCGATGCCATTTTTTTGGGGAGATCTCCACAAGTGGAAGGAGTTGACCCAGGGGCCGGTTTAGTGTGCTCCATTGAGGGCGGGGCATCGTCTAACATGGGAGGACACTGTGTTGGGGGTGGCGACTCAGATTCTGATATCGATCCAGAGGATGTTAAAGAATTTGTGGGTCGTCATACCACTGTTGAGGTGAGGATGGATGGATCTGACCGTCATATGGTCATTTTGGGGAGCTACAACTTATTGCTGAATATCGAGCAAGTGGCATCGACCCTGGCTTCTCTGTGTGCCGCTCCTGAAAGCGAGATGCTTGGGGCGATGAGCGACGTGGAGTTATCTCAGAAGGTCGCTGGTATGGCCCTGCAGGTAGGTGCCTTACTTTCTCTCCCCCTTTTTTTGTGCCGTTGGATTGGTAAGTTAATCTTCGTTCTATACTTTGTTTCTAACTTCTGCCCTTCTCTTTTGTCAGACCCTTGTCCTGGAGACGGAGAGAGATCGTCGAGAGAGAAGAAGGATGGGTCTTTATAGGACGATATTGTCCAAGTATCAGCAATATCATACTAAGCATTGGGCGATGTCCGATATTTATCGTCAGGACCCACCCTAAGTTTCAAGTGTTTTGTGAAGGGCTTAAGCAACGGGAGGACCAATTAGAGTGCAAGATAAAGGAGTTGAGGTAGAAGGACGAAGAGCTTGTGAGGGTTGTTGCCCGTAACAGTAAACTGGAGGCCTCTCTCAAGGCGAAGGAGGATGAGCTCGAATTGAGCAAGGGGGTAACGACTGAGAATACCGACTTGCAGGCGAAGGTGACTGACTTTACCATTGAGTTGAATGCCAGGGCAGCGGAGATAAAGGGACTTAAGGGAGAGCTGAACGTTAGCATCGATAAGCTGGCAACAGCCATTTCTGAATCGGTGTCTTTGGAAGATGCCCTCTGTATTTCTAGGTCGGAACTGACTGGGGAGAGGGAAGCCTCTAGTTGTTGGGTTGTAGGACTTGAAGGGCGTATCAGAGGGTTGGAGGCGGAGCTGGTTGTGTGAGTCAATGCTCTCAGCCTTCCACATCTCATCCTATAGCCAATCTGGCCGTGACTCGTCATTTATACGAGTCGTGGGTTCATGCTGAGGCCCGGTTAGATGTGTGTATAGTTTTTCTCACTGAGGGGAGGGTGACCGAGGCAGAGCTTGAGGCCATTCATACCGTAGCTTGTGTAGCTCGTGAGGCCTGCGGGTACGACCCTCATACTTCCGACGGGGGCGACATCAACTCTGATGATGCAGGTCATCTGGCCTAGGATTCATGGTACGACGATGCTTATCCCACTGGGGATGATGTGTAGACTTAGTTTGTATTTGCTTTTGTTTTAGGGATTTTTCAATGGGTCGTACTTGGGCCTGTTTGTAGGAGCAAATGTAAATGATGTTTTGTTGTAATGTAAAATTTACTTTTGTTGGCTCATTTTTTCCTGCATTTATCGCACATATGGTTTTTCTTACGCTTTTGGCTATTGGGATGTTGCTTCGAGCTGTCATCGAAGTAGAATCCTGTCGTGGTTCAAACGAGGTCGAACCTATGTTGTCATCGATGGCCTTCGCCATTGGGATGTTGCTTCGAACTTTCGACGAAGTAGGATCCCATCGTGGTTCGAACGAGGTCGAATATATGTTGTCATCGATGGACTTGGCCATTGGGATGTTGCTTTGAACTATCATCGAAGTAGGATCCCGTCGTGGTTCGAAAGAAGTCGAGCATACGTTGTCGTCGATGGCTGATAACTAGGGGTTTTGATATATTTTATATTCCTTCTTACTTATGTTTTGATTAGAAATTTGTACAAAATAGTCCCAAAAGGCTCACAAGTTGTGCTTGATTGCAGGTTTGATCAGCAAAATAACAAAATGTCAAAAGTCATCTAAAAAAGGAGTGAAAATTGTACAAGTACCAAGACAAGACAAAGCTCAGGCAAAAAAGGGCCAGTACGGCCGCACACCATTCTGTGCAGTCCGCACAAGTGAGGTTTAGAGAGTTTGATTTCCAAGCCAACAGGTAATGCGGCCGCATTGGATTTACTGCGATCCGCATTGGAGTCACTACGGCCGTACTCGATTTAGTGCGGTACGCAGAGCCAAGAATCAGAGAAGTGCCAGTTTTAAGTTTGAAGCCAATGTGGTCCGTGCTCCATTTCATGCGGACCGCACTAGAAGCCATCGCGGCCGCATTCGATTCTGTGTGGTCAGCATTGCCCAAGTTCAGAGAGCCGTTTATTCAAGTTTAGAGCCCTAGTACGGCCGCACGTGATTTTGTGCGGTCTGCACTAACCCCATAGGGGTATTTTTGTCCAGAATTTTCAACTTAGTATAATAGCTTCTTTTCCATTTTAGGTCAAGCAGATAGTTAGAATTGAAGGCTGCGCTCGTGGGTTCGAATATTTTAGCTGTTTTGGGTAATTTTAGTTGTGTTTCAACATTGAATCTTCAAGTTTAATTTAGCAATTAATTAATATGAGTTTTTCTTCTTCTATTTCTTTGTTTTCCTCTCTAATTATGAGTAGCTAGACCCATAAGCTAGGGTTGTAGTTCAACCCTAGTATGGGTAATTGAGGGGTCTTGTCTTTTAGGGTTTGATTAATTATGGGTGTTTGATATTTGGACTAATTTCATGTTTAATTGCTGAATTAGTGGTTGCAAACACTAGTTTGTGTTTAGTTGATTTTGTCTCTTCTTGAGAAAGAGAGCCTAAGTCTCTGAAATTGGTCCAACAAGGAATTGGGGCACACTCAAGATATTGATAGCCCAATTAAAGGGTTAAACCTAGAGATAGTAATACCCGACTTGAACCCTGTCTGCTTGTGCAGCATACCCAATTGTTCTTGAGAAAATCAATTCGGGCAAAATCACTCAAACTATCGAGGGTATAGAGTGAGTATATTCGAGCAACGGTTATATCATACTCCCCAAATATGTTAATCATGTCTTAAACTCAAGTATCCGTTAATTGACCACCTAGGCGAAAGTCACTACCCTAGTGCCTTTTAACCATTTGAAAAGCTCGTAATATTTTACTCTTAGCTTATTCTAGTTTAATTTAGTATTTTAGTTGATAAAATTAGAAGCAAAACAGAAACCTAAAAATGTTTAGAAGTGCAATTTGGAACAAATACACAACTCTAAATTAGATAGATACCCGACTCCAACTTCTAGCTCAATGTGGAAATGGATCCCGATCCTAAATCGGGTAAAAGCTACTTTGACCCTCTCTCTCTACTCAATAGTAGTGCTTGGGTAGGTCTCGATCACTTTTTGGCATCGTTGCCGGGGATCGAACCCGGGTCAACCGCGTGACAGGTGGGAATACTCACCACTATACTACAGTCTGAACCCCACCTCTATGCGGACCACATTTCTATTTTATGTGGTCCGCATTGTCCTCTGTGCGACCATACTCCATTTTATGCAGTCCGCACTGTGTGACTTCTGCGACTATCTGCAACTTTTTCTGTTCTGCAACCCTGAACTTAATTAAATCTACTGATACTAACAAAGCATAACTGAACTTGTTTGTAGACAATGGTGAACTAAGAGGCAAGGGCTCTAAATAACAAGGAAGGGGAGAGTCCTCCCTGGGTGGCAAAGGCAAGAAAATGATAAAACTGACCCCTCAGGTCCGGCGAAACATCAGTAACCAAAGAAAAATTATCAAAGCTGCAGACATGGCCTGTGACCAATTGGGGAGTGAGTATGAGCCCTGCCAGGAGATTTCTTCAGACTCTGTGCTAGAGTACATTGAAGACTAGCCGGAGAGGAACAGGATAAGAGACACTCCTCCACCTTCCCCCACTGCCCAAACATTAGTGAATGTATCTTCTGGGTCATCTGAAGGCTCAGCTGAAGGTAGTAGGGAATACTCCATCTCTTCCACTGCTTCATATCTGTAGAGGGTGCAGTAGGAGACGATGAGAAAGTAGGAGGAGAAGGAGAAGTAGGAGAAGGGGGTGAACCTTAGGTTGGCGGGGTTGTTAGAACTAGAAAACCGGAGGTGTGGCAAGACCGATTTGTCAGTGAGGTAGCTTATCACAAATTTAGGGAATGGTGGCCGGTGAGTAAGTAAATCTCGGAGAGGAGTTTTGTTGATAGAGACTTGTTACCTCACAACCCCAATGTGAGGAGGCTATTTAGGGAGAGAGTTGGCTGGGAGCACTTTTTGGGTGAATGTGTAGATGCCAACGAGCACTTGGTCAAGGTATTCTACACCAACAAAGGGCACCAAGGTGTGACACCTGAAAGTGTTGTTTGACGGGAAGACAATAAATGATTACCTAGGCTTTGATGAGGAAGATGAGGCACTATATATGGCAAAGATGGAATTGGGCGATGAGGTCCGTCCCTAGTTGGCACAGTATCTAGCTATCCCAAGTACCACCCCCGATTGGTTGAATGCAGGCGTAAAGATTTTGAGAAGAAGTTTGAACTTCAAGCCCAAAGGGTGGGAAACATTTTGTGCAGCAGATTGGACCCCACTGCTCATGACAACTCCCTCCCTCTTCACCAGGCAGTTTTGGTGGCATCGATTATGGCGGGGTACTCGATAAATGTTGGAAATGTAATATCTCGGGTAATCCCACTTGTAGGCAGTGAGAATGCCAAAAACTACCCTTTCCCTAGCTTCTTGACTATGTACTTCAGGAACCTCAAAGTTGAAAAGAGGCCATTTGATATCAAGGTCAAAGCGAAGGCCCCATTATCATGGTACATCATGCAGGAGGATGACAACCCAAAAAGCAAGAACTTCAAGGGAACAACCACTGCTCCAACTGGCCAGTCTGAAGAGCCAGTTGTGGTAGTGGCTCCTACTCAGCCTGCCTCCACCTTCACAAATATTCCTCAGGACCCATCCACTTCAGCAGATCCTGAGATTCCCTCTTCCCGAGCCTACCCAGTGACTGCTCACCGACTGAGCTAGGCTCTTCTCAGCATCAACAATTGGATGTAGACAGCTTCATCCAAGTTATCTATCCTCACTACTATAGTGGAAGCTCAGTCGGTACCTCCGCCTCTGCAGGTCCCACAGTCTATTAAGGATGCCCTCAAGGAGATTCTAGTCAACCAAAAGAAAATCCTTGACAACCAGAAAGTGCTCACTAATGCTGTTGATTCACATAGCAAGGCTCTCAAGGAGCTTGCTGAGGAGCATAAGAATTTGAGAAAGACACAGGCCTCTAAGGAGTCTGTGAAAGAGCTGAGAGTTGATGTTGATAGGTTGAAGACAGACCAACTGCCTTTGGATTTATTGTTTCATGACCCTGTACCAGCAGCTCATCCCCAGCCAGAGCAGTCTCAGAGGCCTCTCAAGAGGAAGAGGATGATTCCCCGAGCGGACGATGCGGTCATCCAGTTGGTAGACCCACTAGAGGCCTCCCCCATTCAGCCGCAGGATGCACCTCAAGAGCCTGTCCAGGTCCAGTCCCAGGTCCCAACAGTAGAGCTACATGCCATAGGGAACCCGTATAAGGTTCACGAGCATATTGAGGA
Organism: Nicotiana glauca; assembly: GCA_026770625.1. Classification (NCBI taxonomy): domain Eukaryota; kingdom Viridiplantae; phylum Streptophyta; class Magnoliopsida; order Solanales; family Solanaceae; genus Nicotiana; species Nicotiana glauca. The sequence continues at coordinate 22,000 of MU704997.1, forward strand.
CCCATGGATCACTCAGGAGCCCATGCAGACAGACGAGCCATAGGGAGTCTCTATATCATTTTCCCTTTTCTTTTTGGTGCTTATTTGGTTTAGTTGACATTGGGGACAATGCCAACTTTCATTTGAGGGGGTAGGCCCTACTTTTGTGGATTTGGATAATTGTATATATATTTGACAATTTTTATGCTTTCTTTATTTTTCATCTTTGGGTTGTATATAATTTTAACATTTCGTTACATTTATCGTACATTTATTTTACTTTTGGTCTATATATAAAGTTATGCTACATTGTAAATATTCATCCCATCTATTGTATATTTGATTAAATCCCCTCTTGTACATATTCATTTTACTTTCCGCAATTTTTCATTCTTAGCTTCTTATTTATGTTCGTAGCTTCTTGTTTTGAACTTTTGCAATAAGCCTTTGGTTTTCTTAATGCCACGGTTCTTTCCAAAGGTGGAGTTTGTGTGAACCGAGTGGCTCTTCCCAATGATGGATGGCGTGACAACCTTCTTAAGGGTTTGAGTCCATTTTTTTTTTCTTTTTACTTTTTAGTAGTTAGTGGTTAAGGGTGCCTCAAGCAAAACTTCACTTGGGCCTAGCACATTTGCCTTTGATCTTATGGTAAAAAACAAAGTGTTGTGTTTAGGATGGTGAAAGTCGTGACCTTGAGACTCTTATGTTGACCGATAATCATCAAGTGATTCTTCGGGACCATTGTATGCTCAAATATTATCTAAAGTCATTGTGGGCCCCCAGCTCTATGTCTTCAGTAATCCCATAGCGTGTGTGGCAAGAAATTGCATTGCAAGTCCAAGTCCCGAGCCATTGGTCTAGAACTTGCCCTGAATGTTTGTTGAGGCAAAATCCGAAGTGAATTTTGACTTGAGACATGATTATAGGCTCTCCTTGGTCCAAATGATAGCTTGAACACGTTCATATCCTACCAAAGATAAAAATCCCTAGTCAACACTTTTGAGCATTAAACCTTTTTCCTTCAAGAACCATGATACAAGACTTTACCCATTCTAAAAGATACTCTCTCTTGGAGACCGATCTTTCCTTAACACATGGCAAAAGTATAAGTTTGGGGGGGAGAGACGAGGATTGCAACAAAGTGGTACAAAGGAACAAAAATGAAGAAAAAGGAAAGGCAATGCAAAAGAAAGAAAAGCAAAAAGACAAAAAGAATACTCAATGTGGAAATGAATAAAAGGGAGTCAAAAAAAGCAAAGAATGAAAGATGTGAAAAAGTGAGAAAGGAGAAAAGAGTTGAAATATCTAAGAAAGAGTGACATATAGTTTGTCTAACCCCTTGGAAGAAGTAAAAAGACTCAAAAAGTCAAGTGAAATTATACCAAAATAAAACAAAAGAAGTGCTTAAGGGAAGATGGAACCTACTTAGACCAAACATTGCCTACCCGAAACCAAAAGCCTTTACTATGTCTCTACAAAAGCCCTATATGATCTATAGTTGAATGAAGCTTACATTAGTGGTGACTCATATAAGGAGCAAACATATGGTACTTAGAGCCGGGCTTGTGATTATTCCTTTTGAGAGATCAGTGAATTCTCATTAACCTCTTTATGAGTGCAGCTATTCTAAAGATGAGGTATGCATAAGGAAAGCTGAGGATGTGTGAGCTTCGGTTACACAATGATTAAAGTAATAGAAAGAGTCCTTTGATGTATTGAGTCAACTATTGATGCTCTTGGGTCACGCTTGATCCATAGTGTTTAAAAGACTAAATGTTATTAATGACTCATGTGTATTGAGGGCAATTGTTAGTCCCAATTGATGTTACATGAGGTCACTTTAGGATAGCTGAATTGTCTGGGATTTTCTCTTAAGAGGTGGGTCTTATTTTATTTGCTTGAGGACAAGCAAAAGCTTAAGTTTAGGGGAGTTGATAACTATGGATTTTGATACATTTTATACTCCTTCTTGCTTATGTTTTGATTAGAAATTTGTACAAAATTGTCCCAAAAGGCTCACAAGTTGTGCTTGATTGCAGGTTTGATCAGCAAAGTGACAAGATGTCAAAAGTCAGCTCAACAAGGAGTGAAACTTGCACAAGTACCAAGACAAGACAAAGCTCAGGCAAAATAGGGCAAGTGCGGCCGCACACCATTCTGTGCAGTCCGCACAAGTGAGGTTCAGAGAGTTTGATTTCCAGGCCAACAAGCAATGCAGCCGCATTGGATTTACTACGGTCCGCATTGGAATCACTGTGATCGCACTCGATTTAGTGCGGTCCGCAGAGCCAAGAATTAGAGAAGTGCCAGTTTTGAGTTTGAAGCCAATGCGGTCCGCGCTCCATTTCATGTGGACCGCACTAGAAGCCACTGCGGCCGCATTCAATTCTGTGCGGTCCGCATTGCCCAAGTTCAAAGAGTTGTTTATTCAAGTTTAGAACCCTAGTGCGGTTGCATGTGATTTTGTGCTATCCGCACTAACCCCGCAGGGGTATTTTTGTCTATATTTTTTAGCTTAGTATAAATATCTTCTTTTCCATTTTTAGGTCAAGCAGATAGTTAGCACTGAAGGCTGCGCTCGTGGATTCGAATATTTTAGCTGTTTTGAGTAATTTTTACTGTGTTTTAACATTGAATCTTCAAGTTTAATTTAGCAATTAATTAATATGAATTTTTCTTCATCTATTTCATTGTTTTCTTCTCTAATTATGAGTAGCTAGACTCATAATCTAGGGTTGTGGCTCAACCCTAGTGTGGATAATTGATGGGTCTTGTGTTTTAGAACTTGATTGACTATGGGTGTTTGATATTTAGACTAATTTCATGTTTAATTGTTGAATTAGTTTTTGCAAATACTAGTTTGTTTTTAGTTGATTTTGGCTCTTCTTGAGAAAGAGAGCCTAAGTCTCTGAAATTGGTCCAACAAGGAATTGGGGCGTACTGAAGAGATTGATAGCCCCAATTAAAGTGTTACACCTAGTGGTAGTAATACACGACTTGAACCCTGATTGCTTGTGCAAATTTGCATACCCAATTGGTCTTGAAAAAGTCAATTCGGGCAAAATCACTCGAACTACTGAGAGGTATAGAGTGAGTAGAATCGAGTAACGATTATATCATACTCCCCAAATAGGTTAATCATGCCTCAAACTCAAGCATCCATTAATTGACCACCTAGGAGAAAGTCAATACCCTAGTGCCTTTTAACCATTTGAACAACCCATAATATTTTATTCTTAGCTTATTCTAGTTTAATTTAGCAATGTAGTTGATAAAATTAGAAGCAAAAGAAAAACCCAAAAATGTTTATAAGTGCAATTTGGAACACATACACGACTCCAATTTCTAGCTCTCTATGGAAATCGATCCCGACCCTAAATCTGGTAAAAGCTGCTTTGACCCTCTCTCGCTACTCAATAGTAGTGCAGGGTAGGCCTCAATTAATGGCCTTGGCCATTGGGATGTTGCTTCGAACTATCGTCAAAGTAGGATCCCATTGTGGTTCGAACGAGGTCGAACATACATTGTCGTCGATGGACTTAGCCATTGGGAGATTGCTTCGAAATATCTTTGAAGTAGGATCCTGTTGTGGTTCGAACAAGGTCAAACATACGTTGTCATCGATGGCCTTGGCCATTGGGATGTTGCTTTGAACTATCGTTGAAGTAAGATCCCGTCGTGGTTTGAACGAGGTCAAACATATGTTGACATCGATGGCCTTGGCCATTTAGATTTTGCTTCAAACTATCGTCGAAGTAGGATCCTGTCGTGGTTCAAAAAAGGTCGAACATATGTTGTCATCGATGGCCATGGCCATTGGGATGTTTCTTTGCACTATCGTTGAAGCAGGATCCCGTCGTGGTTTGAATGAGGTCGAACATATGTTGTCATTGGTGGCCTTGGCCATTGGGATGTTGCTTCGAACAATCATCAAAGTAGGATCCCGTTGTGGTTCAAACAAGGTCGAACATACGTTGTTGTCGATGGCCTTGGCCATTGGGATGTTGCTTTGAACTATCATCGAAGTAGGATCCCGTCGTGGTTCGAACGAGGTCGAACATACATCGTCGTCGATGGCCTTGGCCATTAAGATGTTGCATCAAACTAGCATCGAAGTAGGATCCCGTCGTGGTTCGAACAAAGTCGAACATACGTTGTCGTCGATGGCCTTAGCCATTAGGATGTTGCTGCAAACTATCGTCAAAGTAGGATCTCGTCATGGTTCGAACGAGGTCGAACATACGTTGTCATCGATGGCGTTGGCCATTGGGATGTTGCTTCGAACTATCGTTGAAGTAGGATTCCGTCATGGTTCAAACGAGGTCGAACATATGTTGTCGTCGATGGACTTGGCCATTCTTCGTTGGAGATTCGCTCGTGCTCCCGTAGGGAGTTACGATTTTGCTTATGCAATAGAGATAAGGATCACATGTTTGCTCTGTAAATATAATGGAGATTCAATTAAAGTCTTGTGAGAATTAAATGTTGATTCCACACGTATAATGGAGATTCACTTATATATATCCAGTCCCTTTATTACTTCGCTCCGGAGAACCTGTTGACGGGTCGAGGTAAAGAATAGCACTTCGGTACTTGATGTGTCTCCCTTGCCGCCTATTTAAAAACCTCTCTAGGAAAACCCGATTAGGAAAAAACCCGGATGAGGGAAAAAGAGTACGACTCAGGCAACGCCTTCTTTCAGAAGTGGAAGTTGTCACACCTCCTTTTTCTACTACATCCCGTAAAGGGTATGATAAAGGGAGTTTTCCAATTAAAGGACAATCGAGGTGTTCCAAGTCACTGATTCAAATCCCGAATCGAGGAAAGGATTGACTCTGTATTACAGTCCACGCACCAAAAATCCGAGTAAGGAATTCTGTTAACCCGGGAGAAGGTGTTAGACATTCCCGATTGTCATTTTTATTTGGTATAGCGCACCTCAATTTTAAATTAAAGAGGTATTCAAGCTAAGCTTAGGACGACCATAATCTATGTCTTATCTAATATGGCACACCTCCAATCTACCTTTAAAGAATTCAGTAATCAAGGAACAAATATTATAAGGGATTCTAATTAATTCAAGACCAAAGTTTAATCCCGTTTATCACTAAAGAGAGTTGCATTCAAGACCAACTAATTCCAAGGCGACTAGTTTTAACAAATAGCCATTATCTGAACCTATTTGAACGAATCCAACTTTAATAAGAAAAGGACACCCAAGAACATGTAATGAACACCGCCCCTGCCATTTCAAAAGTTACATATCAAAGGGAGTTATATTGATACAGAGACCTTTATTCAATTTCCATAACCCACGTACCAACAACAATGCTCACCAAGAAATATTTACTCAAGCCACAACATTTCATGCAACACAAACTTTATGGAATAGAAAGCAAAATATCCAACTGACAACATATCCTAAGTGTACTTCTGAAGCAAATTTATTTTTTGGGAATTCAGATCAGAACTAAACTTATGAAACAAAATCTTAACTATCATTTGATTTCCTATTCTTCTGTTTGGCCTTAAGGAATGAGCTTAAGATAGTAGAGCGATATTAACCAATTTAAACCAAACTAGTGAGATCCAACAATTAAAAAACAAAGGGAATTAGTCTAATCTTCATAACAAAGGACAGAGCAAACGGAAATACACCTACATGTTCTTTAATTTTCAAACAATGAAAGAAGCAAAATAATGAGCCAAGTCTCTAGCAAATTTCAGGAAGACAATTTGCACATCTACACAAGGTCTTAAAGCCACCAAAGCTGTTCACCTATCATTCAAACTATAATAAACAACCAGCAACAAAATACCTACAAAACCTGCTCATACACCTTCCAAACTTGTTATTTAGCGTCGAAACCAAGCGATTAACTCCAAATACAAGCCCAATTTCATAGTACACAAGTAACAGCTCATTTGACACTTACTATTACAGATCTACTACATGGAAATAAATAGTAAGAAAAACAAAGAAAAGCTAAGGCAAACACATCTTGTATTCCATAAAATTTCCACTTGAATTACATAATCAGCATTCACATTATTGCTCGTAGATAGAAAAATACTTGGGAAGCAAGAAACAACAGCAAATAGGAAATCAACAGTGAGCAGCAGTAGTTAGCTCGATATTGACCAAATGAATAATGAACAGCACAAGATAGACCAATGGAACAGTAGAAAATCTTCGGAAAACTGACTTCAAAACCAACTTAAACCATTTCTTCTCTACTCAGGTGTACAAATTCAGTATTTTTTCCAGAGATTCTAAACTATCAATGGATTAAAATGAGCCAAACCAACAACAAGACCCCAAAAATACCAAGTTCAGTTCGTTTTCCCCGAGGTGAACCAAAATGTGTTTCAAGAATTGAAAGCCTTAGAAACCAAAAACAAATGGAACAATATTTTCTAAAAGTGTTCAGCCGTCTGTATTTTTCTCTATTTTTAGCTCTTCCCGTCTATTTCTTGATCCTCAAGTAACTATGCCTTTATAGGCAAGTTACTAGGGCAGCAAATACAGGCCAAGTTTTGCACTTTAGACCACTTTTAATTTTCTTTTTGCTAGTTAGCCCCCCATTTTCTGACTTGGTATCCAAGTAAGTATATTTTTCAGCTTCTAAGAAGCTTCTTAGGGTAGTTACTACAAGATTCCTTAGGTGAATTACCCCAATTACCCCTTTGTGACCCTATTTTTTTTACATTATACTCAAATGGGACGGGGTAAATTTGACCCAAGGTTCCAATTCAATAGATACCCAACCCAAAACCCAACTAAGGTGTATGAGTCGCAAGCCCAAACACAACTAATCCAGGTTCTTAGTTAAAAATAAAACAAGCAGAAACAGGAGCAATTCGAGCCACAATTTTCACTAATTCCAATTAATGCAGCTAAACGCTTAATAAAATTTAAACCAAATTACTAACATATTATTAACACTAATTAAAGAAAAAAACTAAAATGCATGCAAAGAACAGTGACGAAACTAGGGAAACAAAAAGAGTCTAAAATTAGAGGTGAAACAAATGACAATGCAAGGTTAAAAAATGAAAAGAAAAGTAACAAAAAACTTAATAGAAGAAGATTAAAAAAAGAAATACCTGTGGGGCTTCGAACGGACTCGAACGCACTTGAGGAAAATCCTTCGATTTTTGACCTTATTAGACCATAGTCTTGTGTTTTTCGTGTGAAAACACACAACTAAGGTTCAATAAAGTCTAAAATTCTCACGTGCACGTTGAATTTGAAATTGTGAAATTAGGGCTCTTCTCTGATTCAAGATTCGAGTAATTGGAGGGGTATTCGAGGGAAAACATATGGGATTTGGGATGAGGGAGAGAAGGGGGTTCAGGGGTGTGATTTTGGGGTTGAACAGAGGTGGCGCCACCATCAGAGAAATTGTGGCGGTGCTAGGGTTCATGGTATCAAATAAATATTCGACAGATTTGGGCAAGTTTCGAGGGAAACTAGTTGTAGATTCGAGATGAGGTGGTCAAGGTGGGCTTTTGGTGTAATTTTGGTGGAGGTTGGACGCCGGCCACTGCCATAGGCGATTTCTGGCGGTGGCAGACGGCGACGATGGAGGGGTCTTCTAGTGAGGTGAGGGATATGAGAGACCGGGGTAGGGGAGGCATTTGGACCTTTTTATATTAAGGGGTATTAAGTTTCGAGCTGTTGGATCATTGAAATCCAACGGCTGAGATGAAATGGCTCAAAATCGGGGTCGTTTGGTAGAGAATGGGGCTGGATCGGGTTATGGCTTGGGGTTGGAGTGATTTTGGGCCAGATTAGGGATTATTTGGATGGCTCTTGACTGAGCCTGGGTAAAAGAATTAAATACTGGCCCAAATTCGGATCTTTTATTAAGAAACCTTTATTTTTCTCTTTTTCTTCCTTTTTTTTTCATTTTCAGCTTTTGTGTTAAAAACAAAATTAAAATTAAAAAATCAAAACCTGATTTAAATTCAAAAAAATTAATTAAGTCCTGATTTAGAAGAAAACTATGACAAATTCAAAAAACTAAAAGTTTAAAAATGCAAAATGAACTATTTTTGTGATTTTCTTTTATCTTTGTAATATTAAATAACTAATTAACCTAAGAATATAAAATTGGGTCCTAAATGCAAATGCACTATTTTTGTATTTTTTATTAATTATAAAAAATAAAATAATTAATAGAAAATACCACAAAAATCCACAAAATTACAAATAACGAAAAGAAATTATTTTATCTTGAAATTGTGGGAGTTATTCATATAGGGAAAAAATTACGTGCTCACAGGTGCCCCTCTTTTCTCGGAAATACGAAGAGTTTTTGTGCAAAGATAACGTGAACGGATACGAGCAATTTTTGCCCGTTTGAATACTCCGTGGGAAGCATTTTTGAAAGATTTAACCGCACCCTGCTTCTGAGGTTGCCTACACATCCTTGGCTAAAAAGGAATCAGGTCAGTGCAGTTCAGGAATGTTTGGTAGCTGGGACTACCATGAAACTGTGATTTCACTACTGCTGCTACTGCTACTGAACCCCCTTATTACACCATGTCAAACTAAAAAGAAGCTAGACTAGACTATGAACTATGCTTTACAAAAATCCTATCTATATCTTCAAACTTGCTCTTGTGGTTCTTGTTGCCTTGTTGACTTGTATTCTCCCGGTGAAATCCCTTTGTTGCCACCTTGAATTGTAATCTGATATGTTTTCCTTTTCTTCAGGTGGAAGCCTGACTACTGAAGTCGAATTGTATTCCCTTGCTTTCCAGGTGGGCGCCTGACTGCTGAACTTGAAATGTATTCCCATGTTCTCCAGGTGGGCTCCTGATTGCTGAACTTGAAATGTATTCCCTTGTTCTCCAGGTGGGCTCCTGCTTGCTGAAACTTGAACGTATTCCCTTGTTCTCCAGGTGGGCTCCTGATTGCTGAACTTGAAATGTATTCCCTTGTTCTCCAGGTGGGCTCCTAATTTCAACAAAAATAGACAAAACAAAAAACATTTTCTGCCCCAATTTGGTAGCTGGTCTCATATATGAGTGTTACCCGAATCATATTACCAAATATCAATAAGAACTTAAAACCTAAAACTTGAATTGTACTCCCTTGTTCTCTAGGTGGGCGCCTGATTGCGGGACTTGAAATGTATTCCCTTGTTCTCTAGGTGGTCTTCTGGTTGCTAAGACTTGAATGTATTCCCTTGTTCTCCAGGTGGGCTCCTGAGTGCTGAATCTTGAATGCATTCCCTTCTTCTCCAGGTGGGCTCCTGATTGCTAAAACTTGAATGTATTCCCTTGTTCTCCAGGTGGGCTCATGATTGCTGAGACTTGAATGTATTCCCTTGTTCTCCAGGCGGGCTCCTGATTGCTAAAACTTGAATGTATTCCCTTGTTCTCCAAGTGGGCTCATGATTGCTGAACTTGAAATGTATTCCCTTGTTCTCTAGGTGGGCTCCTGATTGCTGAAACTTGAATGTATTCCCTTGTTCTCCAGGTGGGCTCGTGATTTAAATAAAATAGACAAAACAAAGAAAATTTCCTGCCCCAGTTTGATGGTTGGGCACATATATGAGTGTAAACTAAATCTTATTACCAAATATCAGTAAGAACTTGGAAGCTAAAACTTGAATTGTACCCCCTTGTTCTCTAGGTGAGCTCCTGATTGATGAAACTTGAATGTATTCCCTTGTTCTCCAGGTGGGCTCCTTATTGCTGAACTTGAAATGTATTCCCTTGTTCTCCAGGTGGGCTCCTGATTACTGAAACTTGAATGTTTTCCCTTGTTCTCCATGTGGGCTCCTAATTGCTGAAACTTGAATGTATTCCCTTGTTCTCCAGGTGGGCTCATGATTGCTGAGCTTTAAAATGTATTCCCTTGTTCTCCAGGTGGGCTCCTGATTTCAACAAAACTAGACAAAACAAAGAAAATTTTCTGCCCCAGTTTGGTAGCTGGGCTCATATATAAGTGTTAAACTGAATCATTCTACCAATTATTATTAAGAATTTGAAAGCTAAGTCCTATTATCCAGGGAGGTCCGGAAAACTCTTAAATAAACGTCAATTTTAGATCTAAGCTGTATCTTCTAAAGGTATTACTTTCGCTAAGTCCTGTTATCTAAGCGGGTCTTAAACTACATCCTATTATCCAGGAAGGTCCTGAAAACTCCTAATTGAATCCTATCTTAAAAATGCAAACTTTGAAACCAACTTACATTCCTCTATGCTATTCATGATTGTTTTGAATTTAACTCAGCCGCATTTTCCAGGAAGGTCCTGAGAGTTTACGGTCAAACCTGTTTTGGTGCTTGCTCTTTCCCCTATGGAGAGTTTCTCCGAAACAAATAAAATTTTTTGCCCCCGTTTCAATCAAAGAAAAATCTTGTCAGTTAAAAATGGTGGTTAGTTCATGGCATTATTGCTGAAGATGTCTCTGCTACAGTGTTTTACTTTGACCTGGTTCCCCAAATTGGCTCTGAACTGCTTGAATTTCTAACTAACTTTCAAACCCCATGACCTTTGATGATCCGAGTGTTCTATACCCATAATGTTGTTTTACATCTCTGACCCCTTTATCTGAACCTTTGCATCTCCCATGACATTACCAAATAATTCCACCGATGAAACTTCCGGTGACTCTTTGTATCCCACTTTACATCGTGCTATCTTTGGTATGTTCTGGCCACACTGTGCTTTGCAATTTTGGAAGTTGGTAGTGAGCTTTGACATCCTTTCTTATTTGCTTTGAACAAGACTGATATTGAAATATCTTAGAGAAACAGACCCCAAAAGAAATGAAATGCAATGACCTTGAGAAAATAGGATGACTTGCTAAAAGGAAAAAGAAAAAGAGACTTATCTGAGTGGAACATCTGACATCAATGATCATGACATGCATTTTGGATTAACTAGCCCAATCTGTCCAACCAACCAACTTTCAGTGGCCATACTTTGTTGCCTCGGGATTCCATAACTTGATTTCTTCACCCAAACCCTAACCTTGTTCATCCTGCGGTGTCCTGAATGGTTTTCACCCACAGACCTCTTTCATTTGTTCACTTCTCACTCACTTTCACCTTAAGGTGCCCATGAGAGTTTTCACCAATAAGACTCTCTCATTTTTATTTCTCTCAACTCCCATCGCCTTACGGTGCCCAGGAGGGTTTTCACCAATAGGACTCTCTCATTTTTATTTTTCTCAGCTCCCGTCGCCTTACGGTGCCCGTGAGGGTTTTCACCAATAATACTCTCTCATTTTTCATTACTTTTCCTGCTTGAACCAGAGTGTTGCCCTTGACACGAATCACCTCTACCTGCTTGACTCGGCATCTCTCAAAGACTGATCGAAAGGTCTTTCTTTGGATCGTAATGTGGGATTTTGGATAGGGTTAGAAAGAAAGGGTATCAAAGGCTCAAAACAATTCAAATGGGTTTAAAAATTACAACTTTATGAATCAGATTTCTTACAACAACTGCAACTTCTGCCCCAATTTCTTGCTTGGGGACTTTTGGATTTTTATTTTGATGGGACCGAACCATGAGGCTGCCTACGTATCCTCAAAAGGAATCAGGTCGAACGTAGTTCATGTCATAGAAATTACTTTGTTGTTGTGATTTTTCCTTTCTTTTTCTTCCATTTCTTTTTTTTTCTTTTTGCTGTTTTTGTTGCTTTTTTTTCTTTTGTTTTCTTCTTTATCTTCTCTCTTTTCATTCTTTTCTCTTCTCTTTTTCCTTTACTTAACCTTTGCGCTTGTGTTTCTGATCTTTGTCACTGATTCGAAAGAGGGGTATGAAAGGAAATAAATAAGGCTCAAAGGGGGTAACAAATGATAAAGTGTTTAGATAGCAGAACAAAATGCCTTCGTCATTTCAATCTTCAAAATATGCCAAGTACAAACAAATACAAATTAACCAAAGAAGATCATACATAGTATCTCTTGACTGCATCGAAATTGATGGCCATTTCCACACACGTGCATTCTATATCTGTTAAATACAAAGCAACATTGGAAAACACTCTCGTCACGATGAACGACCCTTGCCAATTTGGGGAGAACTTGCCTTTGGCCTCAGCCTAGTGTGGAAGAATACATCTCAACACTTGCTGGCCCACTTCGAACTTTCATGGACACACCTTCTTATTATATGCTCTTGCCATTCTCTGTTGATACAACTGACCATGACACACTGCTGCCAATCTTTTCTCATCGATCAAACTCAACTGCTCCAGGCAAGTTTTGACCCATTCATCATCATCAATTTCGGCTTCTGCGACAATCCGAAGGGACGGGATTTCCACCTCTGCAGGTATCACTGCCTCGGTGCCATACACCAACAAATAAGGAGTCTCCCCTACTAAAGTACAAAAACAGTAGTGCGATAACCCAGCAATGCAAAAGGCAGCTTTTCATGCCACTGTCTAGAACCCTCCACCATTTTTCGCAGTATCTTCTTTGTATTCTTGTTGGCCGACTCAACTGCTCCGTTTGCCTTGTGGCGATAAGAGGTGGAATTGCGATGTGTAATCTTGAATTGCTGACATACCTCTTTCATCAGATGACTATTAAGATTAGCCCCATTATCTGTAATGATCACCTTTGGTATCCCAAACCGACAAATGATATTTGAGTGCACAAAATCAACCACTGCTTTCTTGGTCACAGACCTGAACGTTTTAGCCTCAACCCACTTGGTAAAATAATCAATAGCCACTAGAATGAACCTGTGCCCATTTGATGCTGCTGGCTCAATTGGCCCAATGACATCCATGCCCCACGCAACAAAAGGCCATGGTGCAGATATTATGTGCAATTCCGATGGTGGAGAGTGAATCAAATCTCCATGCACTTGACACTGATGACACTTGCACACAAAACTGATACAATCCCTCTCCATAGTAAGCCACTAATAACCTGCTCGAAGAATATTCTTTGCTAACATGTACCCGCTCATATGCGGTCCACAGACTCCAGAATGTACCTCGGTCATGATAGTTGTGGCCTGTTTAGCATCTATGTATCGTAAAAGCCCAAGATCTGGAGTTCTTTTGTACAACACCCCTCCACTGAAGAAAAATCCATTTGCCAACCATCGAATTGTTATCTTTTTATCACTTGTGGCCTGTACTAGATACACTCCCATTCTGATGTATTCTCTGATATCGTGGAACCACAACTCACCATCAAGTTTTGCTTCCACCACATTACAGTAAGCATGTTGATCATGGACCTGAATCTGCAAAGAGTCCACATAAGCCTTATCTGGATGTTGCACCATTGATGCCAAAGCATCGACAACTTCATTATGAATCCTTGGAATGTGTCTGAACTCTATTGATTAAAACCGTTGACAAAGATCATGCAAATATTGTGGGTACGATATAAGCTTCAAATCCCGTGTTTCCCATTCTCCTTGAATCTGGTGTACCAGAAGGTCCGAGTCACCCATGACCAAGACTTCCTGGACACCCATATCGACAGCTAACCTCAAACCCAAGATACATGCCTCTTACTCGACCATGTTATTAGTACAATAGAAATAAAGCTGAGCCGTGACAGGGTAGTGTTGCCCTGTTCCAAAAATAATTACCGCTCTTATCCTAAAGCCTTTCATATTAGCAACCCCATCAAAGAAAAGTTTCCATCCTGGCAACTCAATTTGTTCCAACTGATCAACATGCATTACCTCTTCATTAGGGAAGTATGTCTTTAAAGGTTCATATTCCTCATCCACCAAATTCTCGGCCAAATGGTCGGCCAATGCCTGAGCTTTCATCGCAGTCCGGGTCACATAGACAATGTCAAATTCCGTGAGCAAGATTTGCTACTTTGCCAGCCTTCCTGTGGGCATAGGCTTCTGAAAGATATACTTCAATGAATCCAACCGTGAGATGAGGTAAGTGGTATAAGATGATAGGTAATGTTTCAACTTCTGTGCTACCCAAGTTAGGGCGCAACACGTCCTCTCAAGCTGAGTATACTTAACCTCGTAAGTTGTGAACTTCTTGCTGAGGTAGTATATGGCCTACTCTTTCCTACCGATGATGTCATGTTGACCTAACACACATCCAAACAAATTGTCCAAAACCGTCAAATACAGAATCAAAGGCCTCTCTGGTTCTGGCGGGACCAACACCAGTGGGTTTGACAAATACCCATTTATCTTATCAAATGCTTCTTGACATTCATCTATCCACTTGACCGCAACATCCTTCTTCAACAGCTTGAAGATAGGCTCACAGGTTGTCGTAAGCTGAGCGATAAACCTACTAATGTAATTCAATCTCACTAACAGACTTATCACCTCAATCTTGTTCTTCGGAAGTGGCAATTCTTGGATGGCTTTGATTTTTGATGGGTCCAATTCAATACCTCGACGGCTGACTATAAATCCCAATAATTTTCCAGATGGAACACCGAAAATACATTTTGCAAGATTGAGCTTGAGATTGTACCTGCGAAGCATTTGGAAGAACTTTCTCATATCCCTGACGTGGTCAAACTACTTCTTGGTCTTTACAATTATATCATCCACATACACCTCGATCTCCCTGTGTATCATGTCGTGGAATATGGTTTTCATCGCCCTCATGTAGGTTGCCCCAACATTTTTCAAACCAAATGGCATGACCCGATAGCAGTACATTCCCCATGTCGTGATGAAAGACGTCTTTTCTACATCTTCCTCATCCATTAAGATCTGGTGATAGCCTGCATAACAATCTATAAAAGAACCAATCTCATGTTTGGAACAATTATCAATCAATATGTGTATGTTTGGTAAGGGGAAGTTATCCTTCGGACTCGCCTTGTTGAGATCACGGTAATCAACGCACACCCTGGTCTTACCATTCTTCTTTGGTACAAGCACAACATTGGCTAACTAAGTGGGATACCGCGTGACCCGAATGACTTTTGCATCAAATTGCTTGGTGACCTCTTCTTTGATCTTTACACTAATATCAATTTTCAATTCCTCAGCTTCTACTTGACAGGGGGAAATGCCGGGTCAGTGGGCAATTTGTGAACCACCAGGTTAGTGCTTAGACCCGGCATGTCATCATATGACCATGCAAAAACATCTTTGTACTCAAACAATGCTTTAATTATCTCCTCTCTGAGCTGTCTGAGCTGTGGTTCAAGATGGACACTTATTTTAGTTTCTCAGACATTATTTTGATCTCCTAACTTGATTGCTTCTGTATCATTCAAGTTTGGTTTGGGTTTTTGTTCAAAATGGCTTAATTCTTTACTGATCTCTTCAAAAGCCTTATCATCATCATATTCCCCTTCATCATCACACTCAATTTTTTGTATTATTATTATTTCAGAATTAGATTGGCTTTTAAGACTGGGCCGGAGATTCCTCATGCATGTCATGTCACTGAAACCAGCATAAAAAGGACAAGACTCCCTCCGAGTAGGAGATGAGTAGCTTCCCAATTGTTGATCTTTGCACAAGGCCCCACAAATTGCACATCTGCCTTGCTCGATCCCTATCTAGCTTCTACCATATTCACCTCGTCGAACAACTTTACAAACCTTTGAAGCAACTCCTTATTAGGACCAACTACAGAATCGAGCATTGTTGTTACTGGGCGCTTATTAGTACCAGGCCTGACAAAGGATCGGGAGAAATATGAGAGAGGCTTTGGAAGAACCCATGCTTTCTGTTTCAACTTTCTGGCTCGCCTTATGTCTGCAGCTGTAGGCTTGAACCCCAAACCAAAAGTATCCAAGTTTTTAGGAAGAGACACTGGCTGTACGATACCTTGCAGAGAAGCACCCAAACCCTTGCCAGGTACGAATCCATTCTTCAACATCTTCGAAACCACCATAACTGATGTGGCTGTTACTTTAGGAACTGGAATGTTTTTCCCCTTCAGGATCTTCTCAACTGATACTGTGTCAAAGACCTGATAGACCCACAGACCTTTGTCATCTTCAGCTTCGATGAAGGTACAATGGCATCACTCAGGGCACACAGATTATCCTCGCCGTGCACCACAATTTCCTGTCTATCCCATTCAAATTTAACCATCTGGTGCAGGGTAGACGGAACTTCCTTGGCGGCATGAATCCAGGGTCGACCCAGCAACAGATTGTAAGAAACTTCCACATCCAGCACTTTAAATTCCATAGTAAATTCAACTAGCCCTATTGTCAGTTCCAGCACTATGTCCCCGACTGAATCCTTCCCTCCACCATCGAACCCCCGAATGCAAATACTATTCTTGTGAATTCTTTCATTGTCCACTTTCAATTTGTCCAAGGTGGAGAAGGGGAAAATGTTTGCGCTGGACCCATTATCAATTAGTACCCGGGTAACCACAAAATCTTCGCACTTCACCGTAAGATAAATGGCTCTATTATGCTCAGTACCCTCCATGGGAAATTCATCATCAGAGAAAGTAACTCTATTCACCACAAATATTTTGTTTGCTATCTTCTCCAAGTGGTTTACAGAGATCTTGTCAGGAACGTGGGCCTCTTTCAAGATTTTCATCAACGGCCGACGGTGCTCGTCCGAATGGATTAACAATGAGAGCAAAGAGATCTGAGCCGAGGTCTTCCTCAGCTGCTCTACAATAGAATAGTCTTGCACCTTCATCTTCTTTAAGAACTCTTCCGCTTCTTCTTAGGTCATAACTTTCTTCACTGACACCGGGTTATCTTTGGAGGTTTTGTCTTTTCTTAACTCCTCGGGGACAAAGCATCTCCCCGAGCGAGTCAGACCATGGGTCTCACAAACTTCTTCTTTAACCTCTTTCCCTTTGTAAATCACTGTCATTCGGCCATAATTCTAAGGGACGGCCTTGCTGTTGACTATTGGTAGCTAAGTCACTGGTTTGATAATAACAGGCTCTGTGCGAGCACCTTCCACGACTATAATAGGCTTTTTAGCGGCCCCTGACTTTTGCTTTTTCTTGTTTCACTGCAACCCTGCTTGAAGACTCCTTCTGAACTGCCACAACTGGTTTATTATCTATCTCTTTCAACTTGATCAACAACTTCCCACTAGTTGACTTTTCACTCGGCCTGACTTCGCTGGACCTGATCATCATTATAGTCTGCAAGGGTTTCTTAGGATCTCCTCCTTTATGCACTATCTCAATCATATTGGTCTCGTGATGGGCCGGCAGCGGATTCTGGTTGATGTTGGGCATTTCCGGGGCTTGAACCTCGATTCGACGGGTATCAATGAGCTCTTGAATAGTTGTTTTCAAATGCTAGCATTTCTCTGTGTCATGTCCTAGAGCTCCTGAACAATATTTTCAACTCACTAAGTGATCAAGATTTCTCGGAGGATGATTCGGCAGTTTTGGCTCAATCAGATTCAATATACCCAACTGTCCCAACCAATGAAATAGATTAGTATAAGATTCTCCCAATAGAGTGAAAGTCTTCTTCCTCTGTAACCTCTCATTCTTGAGGGCATAATTGGGCCGAAAACTTGTTCAAGGGGTATTTAGATAGGCTCTTGGGGGTGGATAGGCATTTTGTGGAGCTGCTTAGGGATTATGTGGGGCTGGCACACGCCATTACGCGTGGGAAGGAGGTTGAGGGTATGTTTGTGCATGATAGATAGAGAAGTGGGGATCTGATGGTGGGTAGTAGTGTTGTCGTGGGTTCTATGGAGTGTGGAGGTAAGTCTGGTGGTGGGGTCGAGGCTGGTTATAGTATGGTGATGGGTCCCTGGACCAAGCTCTTGACTCAATCGTTGCAATGTCCTCTTTCTTCTTCTTTTCCAGTACACCCCCAGTGCCGCCTTAATGGCATGGGTAGTCGCCTTGATTGCTGAATAACTCATGATTTTATTGTATTTGAGTCCTTCCTCTACCATGCTTCCCATTTTTACCACTTCATTAAAAGATTTCCCTACTGCTGACACCAAGCGACCAAAATAAGTGGGCACCAAGGCCTGCAAGAAATAGTCAACCATTTCACTCTCTTTCATCGGAGGGTCAACCCTCGCTGCTTGCTCTCTCCAACGGAAGCCATATTCTCTGAAACTCTCCCTGGTCTTTTTCTCGATTTTCATCAATGACAGAGAGTCTGGGACAATTTCAAGATTATACTGAAAATGGTAGGCAAATGCTTGGGCTAGATCATCCCAAGTGTACCACCGACCATGATCTTGTCGGGTGTAACATTCCAAAGCTGCACCACTTAAACTTCGACTAAAATATGCCATCAGTAATTCATCTCTTCCGCCTGTTCCTCTCATCTTGCTACAAAAACCTCTTAGGTGTGCCACTGGATCACCATGCCCGTCATATAAATCAAACTTGGGCAACTTGAACCCTACTGGTAATTGGACATCTCGGAATAGACATAGGTCTTTATATGCCATGCTTACTTGAACACCTAGCCCTTGGTAATTCCTGAAGGATTGCTCCCAGCTTTTGACTTTTCTAATCATCTCCTCCTGCTCAGAATTCTTAGGAGGCTTCTCAGTTTTTGCCGAGATATCCAAATGAGGAGTGTAAGAACATGGTTCTGGTGCTTTGAAGGTCGGTTCTAGGGGATAGTAATGATTGTCGTGAGTCTGGAATAGAGGCTCACTGGAAGATCGGTGCAATGCCGTAGGTGGAGGTACCATAAACACATGAGTGGTTGGTGGAGGAGGGTATGGGACTTGTTTGGGTGGTGGAGCTGGTGGTGTTTGGGAGGTAGTGCCATAGCATTGTTGGTAGGGGGGAAAGGCTGGAGATGAATTCACAGTAGGAGGCTCCTGAGGTTGGGCCAATGGTGGGATATAAGCAGGGTTGGCAGGATAAACCGGTGGTGGATGCCCCTGTGACCAGGCCTGGTACATTTCATCCATTTGTTGCTTTAACTTATGCCTCTCTTCTTTCATTGCATTAACATCCAATTCATCCACCTCTCTTGACGGATCGACAATACTCGCCTCTAGTTCTTGGTTGTCCATGTTCAGCTTGTCCTTGGACTGGGTGTTGTAGGAGTGAGGTGCCAGAATGCCAATCAACTAACCACCTGCCTGAACTCAATACGTCAACAACAATTGTGTTAGTGGTTAGGGCTTTAATAGATTGGTAACCACATATTTTGGGCATGAATGCACCTAAGCAGTTAACCGTTTCTATTATGACTTTGATCGGTTGCATGCGTCATCCCAGCTTTCCTTACTTCTATTTGCCATTTTCTTTTCTTTCCCTTTTATCTTCCTTCTTCTATTTTCTCATTCTTGCATTTGCTTTCTCTTTGTTTTTATCCTCTTATTCCTCCCTCTTGTTTTGCCATTGTTTCTTTCTCTCGGTTTCTTATTTTCTCTCTTTTTCTTGGCTTTTCCTCTCTTTTTTTCTTTTTTCTTACTTGGTTACGGTAGAATCCTATGGAGATTGCCTACGTATCATGACCCCGCATGAATCAGACCAAGCGTAGTTCTTGAAATATAAACAAAAAATAAATAACAAAAATATTATGTGATTTTCAATTTTTCATAAAAGCAAATACTTTGATTACAATGACTCGAAAAACTCAAGACTCCAAAGCAACTAACAGACTCTGAAAAGATAAAAATACTGACTCAAAGAACTAACAGACAGACTTCAAAAGCAAAAAAGTACAGACTCAACAATCATGAATACATTAATGCCTCGAAAACTCCTGGGGCCCGCGGGGCATCATTTGGCCTCGCCGCGGGCCTATATGCAAGATCCCCTTGGAGCCTCTTTAAATCACTCATGATTTGTTGGACAAATGTCATCACCGCTGTCACACCTCCTTTTTCCGCTACTTTTACTACACCCCAGGAAAGGGATATAATAAAGAAGGAGTTTTTCCAATTTAAGGACAATCGAAACGGGATTTGTTTATATTTAAGATTCAGAGTCACCACTTGGGAGATTTATGGTGTCCCAAGTCACCAGTTTGAATCCCGAATCGAGGAAAAGGTTTGACTCTTTATTACAGTCGCGAACCAGAAATCTGGATAAGGAATTCTGTTAACCCGGGAGAAGGTGTTAGGCATTCCTGGATTTCGTGGTTCTAGCACGGTTGCTCAACTGTTGTATTTGATTTTATCTGATTTCAACACACGCTCTATCTTATGTGCCCTTTTTAATAACCCACCTTTATATATATTTATTTTTATAAGAATTGCAACGTCGTGAAAATATATCTCGAACCACGTCGCACCAGTGCGCCCGTGGCTTTTGACACATTTCGACTTCGTTGGGATTTGGATTTGGGTCACATAAATGCGCACCCGTATTTAGGAAAGTAACATTATTAAAATACACTCCTAAAGCAACTACACATTTATTATTTTTTTTGGGGATGTCCGTGAAATTCGCTAAACGGTCCGCCCGAATTCTAAGTATTTTTATATAGCATTTATTGAGGGCCCCGCAATCTTTGTATTTATTGGGTGAGGCTCGTCTCGTCATTTTTATTTAAGGCCGCCCTAACATGAATATGGTTTTTTTTACCATTTTTCTCTAATAACAAAGTCCTAATTGACCGAACCAAATCCTAATGAATTAGTTTCGAACCCACAATTTATTAGCTAAAAAAAACACTGCAGCTATTAGATCAAATCAGCCCGGGGCCTATGAAGGAAAATTCAGGCCCAGGTGTACCAGTTTCCAGTGGACTAAGTTAAATGTATAGCATGATAGAAAGAGAAATGGATTACTTTACAAAAACGAAAAGGCATGTTCAGGCTTGGGCCGTTTGTTAACATTTCGAGGCCCAATTCATCCAAATGTTGACTACCAGTTCAAACCAAACCACAACTTCAATTTAACTAAACCATTCCAGCCTCTCTAACGTGTTCAAGTGCAACAAATGAATATAGTGCGTTTTTATTTCTTTGCATTTGACTTCATACCAGATTTAGGAATATCTAAGCGTGTTCTGACGCTATGCAACAATATTAATTAAGCTGAGATACCATTAACTTAAATGAGACTTTCACATTCAAAAGTTAATTTGGGCAAACGTGAGTGGTTTTTATCTGATTACACCCTAACACCAATACTCACTCAAAGATACTACTTCAAACTTGTACCTCCACTAACTTTGGGGCAATTAACATGTAAGGAAAAATTCCAACAAAAGTGGTTGTCTACAAACAACAGTAACTAACAGTCATATCATGAAATCAAATTTCTCATTCAAAACTTGTTCTCTAAATATGAGAGTTAACAGGAACATACAGTCCAATTATTACATCATTAGTTCCAATTCTGTTCTGTATTCTAAAATGATTGCAATGTGCAATTATCAAATCATCACGAATTAATCAAATCTAACGCTATAATAAACTTGGAATAGAGAATCAACTTCAATTTTCCATTTCATACAATCAGCCGGAAATGATACATTAGGCAAACTTGAATCGTGTACCTGGAAGTATGAAATAATGAAGAAGAAGAAGGATCAGCAGCAACTCAGGAACTCTTTCAATAACACAGAATAACCAGCAATAACCCAGGAATAAACCAACAATTCAGGAAGTGTTCAGAAATTCGAATCAAATCAACAGATTGAAACAAAGCGCACTCAATACTACTAATTGAATCATTATGCATCAAACTCCACCAAATCAGTCCCAAACTCGAAGTTAATCAATCAAACTTGAAAGTTAGCTAAAAATCACCAATGGAATAATACTATTCTACTGCATTTTTTTTTTGGTTTTCTGGAAATCACTACTGTTTTTTTTTTATGGAATTCTTCTGTATAGAGCTGGACAGAATTTAAACTAGAAGATAGAAAACTGGATAAGAGTTTTAAGGGGATTTTTTTTTGGCTGAAGAAAGAAGACCCCTCCCCCAAGCATCAAAATGCCAATTTATAGGCAACAAGAGAGTGACCAATCAGATTTTTTTTTTGGTTTTCTTTTTTTTTTAGTCCCTCTTTGTTTTCAGTTTAGTCCTTCTATTTCTAACTTGTCACATAAGGAAACACTACTATTCTTTACAAATTACTTAGAAACCCCCATCTAGAAGCTCCTAAGGGATTATACATTATTCTTGTAACTACCAATTAGTTATAATGCCCTTGAATTCATGAGAAACTACCACATGAATCTAACATTGCCCTAATCGCTTAATTATGATTAACTATCAACTAAACCTAATCAACTAACATCTTCAAAGTAAAAAAAGAATTGAAACAAACCTCAAGGAATGATTCGAACCAAACAAAGTTAATCAATTATCAAATTAATTTTCCAGTAACGGACTGAACCT
Organism: Nicotiana glauca; assembly: GCA_026770625.1. NCBI lineage: Eukaryota > Viridiplantae > Streptophyta > Magnoliopsida > Solanales > Solanaceae > Nicotiana > Nicotiana glauca. Next base: position 44,192 of record MU704997.1, read on the forward strand.
AATAAAACCTGCTAATAACAAAACTAAGCTAAGACAACCAAGCAAATGACAATCAAATTAAGCCATAATCAGACATGGAATCAAAGAAAGTCCACAAAATTCATGATGAGAAAAGAAAACTATCCATGCAAATTAAACTAAAATTAGCCTATATGAAACTAAGAACAAATAACAAAAGATTAAACCAATCGAAAAACTCACTAATGGGCTTGGGGTCTGCTAACTCTTGGTTCGAAATTCGGACAGTCCTATTGTCAATTGACCCCCAGTGATGGTAGAAATATCGTGAGGAATGCAAGGAAAGTCCCATGGCACCGATTTGGTGAAGTTTGATGAAACTCAGGTTCGCCGGAAAATTTTCAAACCTAAATTTGAGCCATTCTAGCTACATTCGAGACAAAAGGGCATAGGGGGTTGTGTAGAGGATAGTGTGACGATCCTACGGTGTAATTTGGTATGATTTGGCGTAACTGGTGTCATGGCCGAAAAAGTTTGATCAATTATTCGACGACCTGGGCTATGATTCGAAGGAAGCCAGTGGTATGGCTGGAAAGAGGGGACCAAGGAGATTCATGGGTGTTTTTCTGGTGGCGATTGGCATAGGTAGCGTTCGCCGGCAACGGTGGCTCCGACGGAGATGCGGAGAGTGTACGAGGAAGAAGATTGTTGTCGTTTAGGGTTTGACTGATTTTGGACAATTAAATTAGAATGTGACAATCAATTGTGGCCGTTGGATCAGGGAATTGAAGGGCTCTGATTTAACGACGCCATTTGGTTAGAAGGGGGCCGGATTTGGGTCGGAGACGGTTGGGCCAGGGCTGGGTTGTGGGTAACGTTTGGGCTGGGACAAAATCAAATACTAAAGCCCAAAATTGGGCAGCCCTATTCGTTTTCTCTTTTTTGTCTTTTCTTTTATTTTTCTTATTAATTCCTTTTTTTTGTTTTCCACTTTATAATTTTGTATTATTTATTTTTGATTTTATAAAGATTCCAAATTAAAATAAAATCCTAATATATGTCAAAGCTAAACTAACTAACTCCTAAAATTATTTAAAAACTATTTCATGACCAATTCACAATTAAACAATTAAACCGTGAACTATTATTTTGTTATTTTTTCATATTTGTTCTAAAAAAAATTAACTCCTAATTAATACTAAAATATGAAATTAGAACCTAAATGAAAATTCATATTTTTGTATTTTCATATGAATTAACATGTACAAATAAAATGCAAACAATTAACAGAAAATTAAAACTGTTTTGTTATTTTCTTTATATTTTGTTTTAAAAGAAACTTAACTACTAATTAATCCTAAAATATGAAAATAAATCCTAAATGCAAATGTCAAGTGTATTTTTTATATTTTCATATGAATTAAAATGCACAAATAAAATGTAAATAATTAACAGAAAATGCCACGAAAACCCACAAAATTGCAAGTAATGAAAAGAAATCATTTTGTTTTGAATTTATGGGAATAATTCATATAGGGCAAAAATCACGTGCTCACAGCTGCCCCTCTTTGGTCGGAAACACGAAGAGTTTTCGTGCAAAGATAAGTGAGCGGAAACGAGCAATTTTTGCCCGTTTGAATATTCCGTGTGAAGCATTTTTGAAAAGCTTGACTGCATCCTGCTTCAGAGGTTGCCTACATATCTTGGGCTAAACAGGAATCAGGTCAGTGTAGTTCAGGAGTGTCTGGTAGCTGGGACTACCAAGAGCTGTGTTTTCACTGCTGTTGCTGCTGTTACTGCTCGCTGACCTCCTTATTACACCATGTCGAGATAAAAAGAAACTAGCCTAAGCTATGATCTATGAATTACAAAAGGTCCTATCTATGTCTTCAAACTTGTTCTTGTGTTGCCTTGAACTTGTATCTTGTATTCTTCCAATGGAATTCTTGTTGTTGCCTTGACGATGTTTTGCCATTCCTCCTGATGTTGATTGTTGCCATTTGAAATATGTGTCCATTTTCCAGGTTGGCTCCTGGTTGCTGACGCTTGAAAAGTATTCCCTTGTTCTCCAGGTGGGCTCCTGCTTGCCGAATTTTAAAAATATTCCCTTGCTCTCCAGGTGGGCTCCTGCTTGCTGATTTTGAAAAGTATTCCCTTGTTCTCTAGGTAAGCTCCTGCTTGCTGATTTTGAAAAGTATTCCCTTGTTCTCCAGGCGGGCTCCTGTTTGCAACAAAATAGACAAACAAAGAAAATTTTTCTGCCCCAGTTTGGTGGCTGGGAACAGCATGTTATCAAATATTAAAAAATTGAAAGCTAAAATTTGAATTATACTTCCCTTGTTTTCCAGGTGGGTGCCTGATTGCCGAACTTGAAATGTATTCCCTTGTTCTTCAGGTGGGCTCCTGCTTGCTGAATTTGAAAGATATTCCCTTGTTCTCCAGGTGGGCTTCCTGCTTGCTGATTTTGAAAAGTATTCCCTTGTTCTCCAGGTGGGCTCTTGCTTGCGATGCTTGAAAAGTATTCCCTTGTTCTCCAGGTGGGCTCCTGCTTGCTGAATTTTGAAAAATATTCCCTTATTCTCCAGGTGGGTTCCTGCTTGCTGATTTTTGAAAAGATATTCCCTTATTCTTCAGGTGGGCTCCTGCTTGCGACAAAATAGACAAACAAAGAAAATTTTCTGCCCCAGTTTGATAACTGGGCGCGTTGTGTTACCAGATATTAAAATTAAAGGCTAGAGTTGAATTGTACTTCCCTTGTTTTCCAGGTGGGTGCCTGACTGCTGAAACTTGAAATGGCTTCCCTTGTTCTACAGGTGGGCTTCTGATTGCTGAATTTTGAAAGATATTCCCTTGTTCTCCAGGTGGGCTCCTGATTGCGATGCTTGAAAAATATTCCCTTGTTCTTCAGGTGGGCTCCTGCTTGCTGAATTTTGAAAGATATTCCCTTATTCTTCAGGTGGGCTCCTGCTTGCTGAATTTTGAAAGATATTCCCTTGTTTTTCAGGTGGGCTCCTTCTTGCTGAATTTTGAAAGATACTCCCTTATTCTTTAAGTGGGATCCTGCTTGCAACAACCATACAAAGCAAAGAAAATTTTCTGCCCCAGTTTGATAACTGGGCATTTTATGTTACCAATATTAAAGTTGAAAGATAAAACTTGCATTATACTTCCCTTGTTCTTCAGGTGGGTGCCTGACTGCTGCGCTTGAAATGTATTCCCTTATTCTTCAGGTGGGCTCCTGCTTGCTGCATTAAAATATTCCCTTGTTCTTCAGGTGGGTTCCTGCTTACAAAGAAAATTTTCTGCCCCTATTTTAATCAAAGAAAGATTTGTTAATATAAAATGGTGTTTAGCTGCTGGCATTCTTGTTGGCCATGCTCCTGTTTCCAACTCTGCTCTGGCTTGCTTCTTTGGACTTGTTTTGACATGCCACAACTTCCCGGATGACCCGAATAATTTTACCCCGTATTGCTATTTTGTGTTTCTGTCTCCTTCTTGTGAAACTTCACTTTTCCCTCACAATTATCTGATTACCCCACTGATGGGATTTCCCTTGGTCCTTCATGCTATACTTTCTTTGATATGTCCCAACCTCGTTGTGCCATACAACTGGGAAACTGGTAGCTAGCTTTTACATCCTTCTTTTGTTTTTGAATAAAATTGACACTGAAACGTCTTATAGACAGACTTCAAGAGAATGAAATGCAATGATCTCGAAGTTTTGACGATAGAAAACTTTGAAAATGAATGAGTTGTAATGAAGAGAAAAAGGATAGGACTTATCTGGGTGGAACTGCTGGCACCATTGATCATGCCATGCATTTTGGATTAACCAGCCTAGTTTGTCCCACCAATCAACTATCAATTGCCACATTTTCTGTTTTATACTTTCACAACCGACTTTCACCAAAACCCAAACCTGGCTTGTTTTGCCATGTTTCAAAACACCTTTCAAACACATACTTCTTTCATTTTTCCCATCTAAAAAACTCACTTTCGCCTTACGGTGCCCGTGAGATTTTTCACCAATAAGACTCTCTCATTTTCAATATCTCTCAAGCTCACTTCGCCTTACGGTGCCCGTGAGGGTTTTCACCAATAAGACTCTCTCATTATATTATTTTTTCTTCTGGTACCAAAGTGTTGTCCACAACATGAATCACCTTACCTGCTTGTATAGGCATTTCTTAAAATTAATCAGAAGGTCTTTCTTTAGACCGTAATGTGGCTTTTGGATGGGTTTAGAAAGAAGGGTATAAAGGCTCTAAATATTTTAACGTGGGGTTCAAAATTACAACTTTCGGAATCATATTTCTGCAACAATCATAACTTCTGCCCCAGTTTCCTTTTTGGGGATTCTTGGATTTTTCTTTTGTTGTGACTGAACCTCAGTGAGGCTGCCTACGTACCCTTTTGGGATCAAGTCAAACGCAGTTCAGGTCATAAAATCGCTTCATTGTTGCGATGTTTCTTTTCTTCCATTCTTCTTTTCTTTTCATTGCTTTTCTTTTCTTTCTTTTCTTTTATTTTTCTTTTTCTTTTCTTTCTCTTTTCTTTCTTTCTTTTATTTTCTTTTCTTTTCTTTTTCCACTGTGTTTCTCCTGTTTCTCCACTTAATTTCCCTGCTCGGGTTCTTAAATTTTGTTGTTGATTCCGAAAGAGGGCTACAAAAGAAAAATATAACAGGGCTCAAAAGGGATAACAAAGGATAAAGTATTTGGATAGCAAAACAAAATGCCTTCGTCATTTCAATCTTAAAACATGCCAAATACAATCAAGTACATAAAGATAAAGAAATCATACATAATATCTTTTGACTGCATCAGAGTTGATAGCCATTTTTATACATTTTCCTTCCACATCTGTTAGATACAATGAACCATTGGACAACACTCGTGTTACAAAAAACGGCCCCTGCCAGTTAGGAGAGAACTTTCCTTTTGCTTCAGACCAGTGAGGTAGGATACGCCTTAACACCAATTGCCCTACTTCGAACTTCCGCGGACGCACTTTCTTATTATATGCTCTCGCCATTCTTTGTTGGTATAACTGTCCATGACATACTGCTGCTAATCTCTTTTTATCAATCAAATTCAATTGTTTTAAACGGGCTTTAACCCACTCATCATCATCAATTTCTGCCTCAGCAATAATCCGAAGGGAGGGTATTTCAACTTCTACAGGTATCACCGCCTCTGTACCATACACCAATGAATAAGGAGTTGCTCCTACTGAAGTGCGAACAGTAGTGCGATAACCTAACAGAGAAAAAGGTAACTTCTCATGCCATTGCCTGGATCCTTCCACCATTTTCCGAAGTATCTTCTTGATGTTCTTGTTAGCTGCCTCAACTGCTCCATTTGCCTTAGGACGATATGGGGTAGAATTGCGGTGTGTGATTTTAAACCTCTGACATGTCTCCGCCATCAGATGACTATTGAGATTGGCACCATTATCTGTGATAATCACTTTCGGAATTCCGAACCGGCAAACGATATTTGAATGCACAAAATCGACCACTGCCTTCTTGGTCACCGATTTGAAAGTTTTTGCTTCAACCCACTTAGTGAAGTAGTCAATGGCTACTAGAATAAACCTGTGCCCA
>MU705009.1:14811-26631 GCA_026770625.1 Nicotiana glauca
TCGCTACACGTTCAAGCTATGGAAATAACCTCTTTCAGAAATGCAAGTTAAGGTTGCACGCAATAGACCCAATGTAGTCTGGTCCTTTCACGAACCCCGCGCATAGCGGGAGGTAATGCACCGAGCTGCTCTTTTATTATTCAAAGAGTCTTAACATTTTTTGCTCGTGAATTTTATAATTATCTTTTCAATCAATTTGAATTTAAGAGCTTGGGAATTAGTAGTGTTTTTGATGTTGTATAATATATACCTATATTTTTGAAAAGTAAACAAATCATTGAACGATGTTAGACTGAAAATTAATCAAGTCAACCTTGATGAAGCCAACTAGGCAAATCAGACGGCGGTAGTAAGATTTTGAACAATTTAGTAATTGGAAATTTGAGACCTTATCTTTCATTCTCCTTTACTGGATTTCTTTCTAGCGTGTGTGCATAGGTAATATGAGTTTGTATTTCTTTAAGATCGTCCTTTTTTTGTTCTTTATCAGCCACAACGATTGCTAAGATAATAACATATTGAGCTTACCTGCTAAATATTTTTACTCCTCTTTTATTATTTAGGGAGTGTATGCTGTGATGCGGTTGTTATGTGTCTACAATACTGAATGATAAATATCCTGTAGGATGGCAGTATCAGCAGTCAACACCTACTATACAGTGCCTTCTGGAAGAAGCTCTGACTACAATAACAAAATTAAACCGCAAAGATCTTTGCTCAGTTGGTGCAAGTCGAACAGATGCAGGAGTTCATGCATTGGGTCAGGTCTGCTTTCCCTGCTAATGGATTCTTCTAACCAAAGGAATTGATTTTAAAAAAAAAAAAAAGACTTAGAGCCAACTTTGGCTTTCAGGTGGGACACTTCATTACGCCTTTCAACTATGAAACGCTAGAAGGCGTTCACCAAGCTTTAAATGGTCTTCTTCCTTCTGATATTAGAGTTAGAGAAATTAGCCCTGCGGTGCCTGAATTTCATGCTCGTTTCTCTGTCACAAGCAAGATTTATTGCTACCAAGTGTATAATTCCACTATCATGGACCCATTTACGAGGCACTATGCTTATCATAGCACATATAAACTCGACGCTGCTGTCATGAGAGTGGCTGCAGGGCATTTCTTGGGGAAACATGACTTTTCTGCCTTTGCCAATACATCACGAAATGATCGAGTGCCAAATCCAGTGAAGACGATTTTTCGATTTGATGTTGTTGAAAAGGTACTATATTCATTCCTTTAGTGAATATAAGATTATTAATTAGCTTACATGGCTTGCAGTGAGGGTGGGTTTCACTTAGCCTACACAAAATACACTTGAGCTGGCTCACAACTCAAAGTCACATGCATGTGGCTTTCATGTTAAGTTCCAAGTCATTAGGCGCATGAGGACTTCTTCGAGCTTGGAAGCTCAATGAATATATCTATTCTTTAAGTTCATGCTACCAATTTCCAAGACTGAAAGAATACGGAACTTTATGACATTCTCACATCTAGCCCATTTCGTTTAATATATTTTGACTAGGTATGGAGATTTAAGTATTTAATTCAATTGTTATCATTATAAGTACTGAAGGGATTGATATAAGTTACTTTTGATTAGAAAAGAAAAAACTCCCTTCCTTGTTAAGGTTTCAATTTTTGGTATGATTAATTCTTAACACGAGTCTTGTAATGTTATTATTTTGGAAGTGTGTCAATATCATAGTATGTATCATAATACAAATTGGAAGAAAGAGAGTACAAAGTGTTATAAAAGAGTACATGTAAGAGTCAGTAGAATTTATATTAGAAGCATTCCCTTGAAAAAAACTGCTGCGTAATGTCAGATGAGTATCAGTGAATCGTGAGTGCTAATGTTCCATACTTGTAATACATACATGAATTTAAGGTGGCACGATACAAAAAAAAAATTCATAAATTTTTACAAGCAGTAGATGAGACTATCTTCCTAAACACAAAAATGCAAATCCTCCAATTATATAGATGATAATATCTTTTACGAGAGGGAAAAGGCTATCATGCGTTGCAATGTGATGCACGTAAACTGAGCACTATGGACAATTTCCCCCTTAAAAAGATCTTTTTTGCACGCTATCCCTTGAATTATTCAAAATGGGTGCAAGCACCTACCCCATCCACCATCCAAACGTGGGGTAATGGAAGATGCGCAGCCTTCTATAACTTGGTCGATATAGCAGTATCATGAAGAACTTTTGTTAAGCTGGCGCCTGGCATTTCTATACTATGAGTAGGAATAGAAAACTGGTGCTTGATACAGAAAGCATTAAAGGGATAGAGTTCAGTACCTCTCATTTAGGTTTTGAATTTTTGTTTCCTTTATCTTGTTGGCACTAATGTGAAAGTCCTAACAGTCATTGATCTTTGCTGACTTCTTACAGGAGTTAAGGGTTGTATACATTGCTCTAATGTTGTACTTTATGTTGTGTAAAGAGTTGGCACGTATTTGGTGCCTAATAAACAGACTCTTTTCTACTTATCAAAGAAGATAGGAGAAGGCTCAACCTTTCTCAGTCTTCGTCTTTACTGTTTATTCACTTTTCAGCAATTCATACTTGTTTCTTTGCTGTGCATATTTTCTGAACCAAATTGTTGTATTTTCAGTTTTCAATATAACATTATAACTCCTGTGCTGATTAACAAAAGTGTCTCAGGCTGCACTTTGCAAATTTCGCTGATAGTTTACCAAAGGGCTAGAGAAACAAAATATTAAAGTGAAAATGAAGGGAAAAGCTTACTGTCCAGCACTGCTTCTGACATCAAAATCAGCCAGCTTCCATTCGCCCTCCAAACTCACAAATTTATCCCAACAAAATTGATTTTAGTATTTCAGTTTTCCCGTAATTCAATTTTGATGCTCTTCTCACACAGAGCTGAGAAAAGGCATAAAAGGAAAGCAAAGACATAAATAAGGAAACATTTGAGGGAAACCAAAGTTTGGGTCATATATCCATCAATGAAGTTTTAAGTTGAATTTTGCCGTGCTTTGCTTTTAGGGACCTCTTTTGCGGCTTGAAGTTGAAGGATCTGGTTTCCTATATAGACAAGTGCGGAACATGGTATGTTACTTGCTTATTCTTACCTTGGTAACTGAAATTAAGTGATAGTCGATATAACTTTGGCGACAGCGTTTCATAAAACATCTGCTTTTTTAATGATTTATCTATGTAAAATAAGATTTTTGAGTGATAGGCAAATGCTTATAAAACTTCAGTTATTTTTCATGGTTTCATGATTAAATCTCAATTGAATAAAAAGGCTTTGGAGCAATGCCGCTGAAGATAACACAGTGTTTTCTTTCAAAATCATTGGCAGGTTGCTTTGCTGCTTCAAGTTGGAAGACAAGCAGTTCCACCAGATATTGTTGTTAGGATTTTGAAATCTCGTGATAGGAAGGAACTTGCGAAGTATGCCTTGCAAGTTCCACCTCACGGCCTTTGTCTCGAGACTATCAACTATAAAGAAGAACATCTCAGACTTCCAACAGATTCCCCTGCAAGTAGTTTTGGTAGGCACCATAGTATAAGCTATTGTAAGGTGCCATTCATATGACTAGTTGATAATTTAAAAATGAAAGCATGTAGAATGAATTCTGCCCTTTTTAACACATCCATAAAAAGCATTTGCTGTCTTGGTAGCCATTGCTTGAATGCATGGCAAGAGTGATAACCACTCATACTATCTCGCTTTGCATATGTGTCTTGCTATGTTCGTGGTTGCTTAGGATCGTGTGAACTGTGATCTGTGGTAGTTATTATTCCATTAACATATCTGAACGAGTGTCAATTGCTGCGTTGAGTGAAGGTTTCACGAGGATCCGTTGTGATTCCCTGTCGTTGTGTTCAAATTGCTTTAATTCTGGACCTCATCTTGGGATAGTAGTGCACTTCCCTCCAGATGGAAGTAGTTATATCAGAAAGGGAACAGGTAAAACATGCTTAAAAGCATATAACTTTGCAGAGAGAGTATTAAAATTCGACGGGGTTGTGATTCTCTTGATTCATGGCCATCCTCTTGTATCAGAGTTTTGTTGCTTGAATTGCTCCACAAGGCTCATCTTAACAAGCTTTTCTTGGATGTGGCAAGTTGATAGAAGTTATAGCCAATGTGGCTGCAGTTTTATTTTTATTTTTTTTGATAACTGTGGTGTCTCGGCGGCGTGCATTTCGACTAGTTGCACATGATACTTGCGACTTCCCGTCAGCAACATGTAGCAGGTAACTGAACTAGTATTTTGACGTAGAGCAAAGATACATATGTGAAAAATTACTAAATGTTTTAACAAATATTAAATTCTGATACTATAACTTCAATGGATCATCTTAAAAGTTAAACCTCTCAATTTAAATTTGGGATTTGCCTATGTTTTTTCAGGTCTTTGGTTCATTCCTGTTGTTAAACTAATGAGTGTGAAGTAGATATAGGAATTGGAGTTGAAATATGGGATTTTTTTCCTATCTATACCATATATGAAACCTTATTACCAAAAATGTGCATAATTTGTTAATTACCCACCCAGTCCACACTTTAACTACAATTTATATACCAATCCATAATTAGGCAGATTCTGCCATTTAAAACGCGCGAAAAAAAAAAAGGCACAAAATTTGCGTTTGATTCTTTCCACATTAAATTCGAAATTTGAAACGGAAAGAGATTTGATTGCTGCGTAATTCACTCGTTCACTACAATTCAGAAACAACGCAGAGCTCCAGATCAATCAACAACACAACACAAATTGTAGAATTCAAAATTGTTCTTCATCGTCTACAGTACTCAAATTGTCGAAACTATATCTGTTGTTCATCTTTTTTCTCTCAACTACACGAAATCATGTCAAAAATCCCAATAATGCTAAAATTGAACGGGAATTGGGATAACTATGGCAGATTTAGAGATTTTGAAGTTGATGCCATTGTTGTATATGAGAATGCAAGCTACGGAATTCTGATTTCTACAATTGTAGAACAACTATCGATTGATACATCAGAAAAAATTGTAGAAATCAAATACATTGTGAACGACAATTGTCCTCCAATGGAGATTAGGAATGATATGGGGGTTCGTGTGTATACGGAGACCAAAAAGGAGAATAAAAGCTTAGGTTTGTATCCTTTATGTGTAAGTGTAAGAGATTTCAATATGGAATTGGCAATAACCAACAATAGCACAAGTGCAGGTTTGTATAATTCAACATTGCAGAAAGTTATGGTGATATTGTTGTATCTATAGTATTACTACATTTATCTACAATTAAACTACAAAAAATAATGTACTGAAGAGGATAAAACAGTGTTGTTTTCAAAATTATCTACATAGTTTCTACATTTATCTCTATGTTGCTGCAGGTTCGTCTGGATCCCTAAAGTTACTTGAAATTACATCCTCTCCAGCTATAGAGGAATATCAAAGTGAAATAATAACTGAATATACACAAACATATATTGAAGAAGGACAAGTGTATCAAGACAAGCAAATTGTAGCTGCTGCAATGAAGAATTTTTCTGTGATGCAAAAGTTCCAGTTCGGAGTAAAAAGATCTAGTCATAGAAGGTATGGAGTTAGTTGTGGAGAATAGATCACTAAAACCAGAGTTTTAGTGATGATATGTAGTTTTGTATAAATTGTAGTTTTATTGTAGTTAATTATAGTTTATAACAATTTGTGTTAAAACAGTCCTTTTTGTTGCATATACATTTATAGCCTGTATTAAATATTGTATTTATTTTTTTGTAGCTACTGGCTTATATGCGTTTCTGAAAACTATAAATGGCACTTCAAGGCAACGTCAATTAATGATTCCGCAATGTTCAAGATAAGGAGTTTCAGCCAACAACACACATGCCCCTTAATGGACGAAACATTCATATAACGCAAACGTACTGCAACTGTAATTGGTAGCATGGTCGTTCCAAAGTATTGTGATCTTAAGACTGTTTACACACCAAAGGACATACAAACTGACATGTTATCCGAACATGGACTGAACCTAAGCTACATGCAAGCATGGAGCGCAAAGAAAAAGGCTTTAAAGTTTTTGAGAGGGAATCCGGCAGACTCCTACAGCAAATTACCCAATTATTTTTATATTCTTGAGGAGACTTATCCTGGTTCTGTTGTTAAATTGAAGAAGGCAGCAGATGATTGTTTCTTATACGCATTTGTTGCTCTTTGTACATCAATAAGTGGTTGGCAACATTGTAGGCCAGTAGTAGTGGTTGATGGGACATTCTTAAAGTCAGCCTACAGGGGGATTATGCTGACAGCAAGCACCATGGATGCAGCAGGTAAAAAATGTAAAAAATTTGTAGTTATTTTGTAGTTTACACAAAAAAAATGTAGATAAAATTGTCCATATTCTAAATATATATTGTAGTTTTTATTAAATTATATTTTTATATACATTTTCAGAGCTGCCAATTAATATTTTATGAATTAAAAATGTAGGTACTATATTGCCCTTGGCCTATGCTGTGGTTGATTCTGAAAACGACGCGTCTTGGAAGTGGTTCTTTGAGCAATTCAAGGAGGCATATGGTGAAAGACCTTCAATGTGTGTTGTTTCAGATAGGAATGAAAGTATACTGAAGGCAACATCAATTGTCTATCCGGGCATGCCACACTACTCTTGCATGTGGCATATTTAGACAAATATAAGGTCTAAATTCAAGAAGGGACATCTACAATTACATGAATTGTACTTTGATACAGCACGGGCGTGCACCCTGGATGAATTTAATGAAAGGATGTTGAAGATTGAAGAGGTAGACCTGCGTGTGAAATCTTACCTATATGATATTGGCTATCATAGATGGTCAAGAGTACATGCAACGGTGAATAGAACTTTTACTATGACATCAAACATTACCGAGTCGTTGAATGCTGTAACAAAAGAGGCAAGAGAGCTGTCAATATTTGATCTATTAGATTATATGAGGACGCTTCTTGAACGTTGGACAAAAGAGAAGTTATTGAAGGCAAAGGGTACTTTCACATACCTTGGGTACAAATTCAACAAAGAATTGGAGGACAACAGTACATTATCTCATAAACTGAGGGTAAGATCTGCTTGTTTGGTGCAAGGAAAATAAATTGCTTAATATGCAGTGTTTCAAGATTGTAGATAAATTGTAGTCAAATTGTGGGTAATTGTAGATTCTATATAAGTTGTAGTTTTATTTGTAGCTGATTTGTAGGTAAGTTGTAGATAATTATTTTTAATAATTGATATAATATTTTTTTTGTTTGTTCTTCAATTGTAGGTGAGGGCTTCAACAGTTCATATACATACTGTGTTAGATGGTGTGAAGCGGTACATTGTGTGTCTAGAAAATAAAAAATATAGCTGTGGACAATTTCAACTTGATGAACTTCCATGTGCGCATGCTTTGGAAGCATTAAGGGACAGGAAGGAAACATACAAAAACTATTGCTCTCCGTATTACACAAAGAAGAACCTTCTGCGTACCTATTGAAATGCCAGTAAATCCTCTTCCTGATGAAAGCAAATGGGATGTGCCACAACATATTTTGGATGAGGTAGTAAAGCCACCGGCAGGAGATAAAAGCCAGTCAGGGAGACCTCACAAGGAAATATATAAAACATTTGATGAAATAAAGTCAAAGAAGTACAAGGTGTCATGTGAAAATTGTGGAGGTGAAGGGCATAATAAAAGAACTTGCAAGTATGCGCCCAAAAAGAAATGAATATCATGTAGCTAGAATAGTTATTCAAAATAAATGTTAGTGAGTTCAAATTATTTGAATTTTTTGTGTAATCGTTTAAGATTTTGAAGATGATTATGAAGTATACTACAATTTGTGTATTTGTGTTTAATATGATTTTATGTATTCTGTCAGGCATTTAAATTTGTCTTTTTTATAGTTTAGTTAAACTTTAAATTGTATACAAAACAACTGATATTAATAAATTAACCGTAATGTAAAGTGTTTGCAGATTGTAGTTGAAATGTAGTTTTAATGTAGTTAAATTGTAGCATGGTAATAGTTTGTAGATGATTTTGTACATAAATTGTGGTTAATTTATTTATATGATTTGAGTATTTATTTCATCTGTTTGCTGTGTAACTTAATTTCAAATGACAGTTATATACAGAAAATACCTAGAACTTGAAGGTATTTCATAAAAATTATGTGAAGATTAATTGTAGGCAAATTGTATTCTAGCACATCAGAATACTCAAGTTTAATATAACGAGGATAAAGTGTTGTAAACAACCAAAATGGCATATTTCCTATAGTGTAATAAGCTTCAACTACAAAATGACATCAACTAAACTAAGAACACAAGACTCTATTTCTTCTTTCTCTGTACTCTAGTCCTCTCATTCTTAGCAGGAGCACCCTTCCTCATTGCTAGCCTGCCTGTAACCTCACTTTCACTGAATTGGGGACTATGCAATGTTATCTTCAATATCTGTTACATAAAAATTTTACATACTTAACAGCAATGAAAAATTGAATAAGCAACATTATAATATTCAAAAGTATATTATGATACTATACCTGCTTTTTCTACCTCAACTCCTTCTTGAAATACTGGTTCTTCCTCAACAAGTGTTGTCACACCTTCAGGAGAAACTTCAGGTTCTGCAGCTAAATGTAGATGTATGTAGTAATACAATATTTGTGGATATAAAAGTGAATATAATGAGCTTCTGATATTATACCTGCTTGTTGTACCTCAGCTACTTCTTCAAATTCTGGTTCTTCCTCAACATGTGGTTGCAGATGTTCTGTTGAAACTTCAGGTTGAATGAATAATTTAAAAAATATAAATTGTAGATATATGTATTAATTTGCAGTTAAAATTATACATGTTTTATCTGCCCCAGCTGCTTCCTGAACATCAGGAGATAAGGCAACATGTGCTTGAACATGTTCTGGAGAAATTGCAGCTGCAAAATATAGTGAAAAAGGGTAAATATAATTATATAGTATTGTCTTGAAAAATTGTAGATATGTTTGTTGGCATTCTGTAGATACATGTATTGCTTGTGCTTGCATGCACTTGATCACCACATGATTTGAATTTCATAACACTCTTCACGGATTCATCCATGAACTCTCGAATGCTTGAAAGTTCCTCAAATACAGCCTTCTTAAAATCATCTAATTTTCCATCAACCTAATAATTAAAAATATAGTTAGTTGTTAATTTTGTTCAAATTGCAACAGTTCCAAGACAATTTAACTAAGATGTGTGCAATAACAAAAGTGCTCAATATAGAATTATACTACAATTTAAGTACAATATATAACAAACAATAATTGTAATAAAATGTAGATAAATTGTAGCACAAATGTTAATATATTGCAGTTATTTATATTACCTTCTCAATCCCCCTTTCCAGCTTCCTGAGCTTGCTAGCCACAGATTCAGTGTCCTCTTGACCATCTTTATGTTTTGGTTCAAATGTTGGAGAACCACCAATTGGAAAATGTGATGATTGAGCACCATCTTCATCTTCATACTGAATCTTGGCTGGCAGGTTAAGAACTCCAAGCTCTTCTCCAGATTCCTGCATGCTTGTGAACTGAATGATGGAAAAAATAGTTAGTTCTAGTAACTCACCAAATGTAGAATAATTGTAGTTATTATGAAGTTAAATGTAGCAAAATACAAAACTGAAAAATATAACTTAACCCACTCAGGCTTTATCATCTTCTCTTCAAATGCGTTTAACCAAATCTGGCCCTTATTAGCTGACCATCTTAAAATGCGAGGTATTGACTCAAAACATCTCACATCAAGCTCCGTGCTGACAGTCGAGCAACACTCATAAAGCCAAACTTGCAAGGCTAACGAGCATCCCCGTATGAGGTAAGAATGAACACGGGGATTTAGACGATGTCGGACAGATTCCATAACCTGATTGAAGGACTTAATACCCCATGGGTATGACTCAAAGTTACCAGACTCTACCAGATAGAATCTAAACTGATCTATGAAAGACACATGGTCTTTATCAGAAGGACAAACAAAAAATTCCAACAGATAAAGAATTCACAACTTCACTGCATCCTCATCATTTTTCCAAGCTTTATTTGTTACTACATTTTTCAAATGCCACTTCTCAACCCTTTGTTTGTTCGGAAAATAGGCATTCATTAAGTGGCTAACATAAGTTGAAGTGTAACCATAGTCTGAAAACTTATTCACACAATTTAGACCAGTAATCAAACCAAAGTCTCTCAATCCAAAATTCAATTTTTCACCCTTCAAGAGGACTGGAAAAAAGGATTCGTTAGACTTAGCCAATTCATACTTCATGAGACGATGAATTGCCTGGTTTTGTATGTAAATCAAAGGGAGAGAAAAAAAGTAACCAAAGCAAGTGTTTTTGAAAAGATTTAATGCATTTGGAGAGAGTAAGGCTTTTATTTGGCTTGGAATGCTCGGATCACACAAAGTGTGAAATCTAAGCACCCCATAATCGACATTATGTGGTGCAAAGTAATGACCATTCTGCAGAAAATAATAAATTATTAAACATTAGTAGACTGCATAGAAAAGAAGCAGTAATCTACATATAACTACAAAAATATTACTTAAAAAATAACAACCAACCCACACCTATAACTACAAAAAACTACAGGACATCTACACATGTAAAAATTATCTCCAAACATGAAGGAGTAAAAAGGTAACCATAACTCTATAACTAACAGTTAGTTCAAGTAACTCATAAAATGTAGATTAATTGTAGTTAATATGAAGGTAAATGTATCAGCATAGTAAAAGTGAAAAATACACTGCAATTTACTCAAATGACTACAACAAAACTACATTATAACTACAATTATGATCTGTTTAAATAACACATTTACAACTAATCTATAAAATTAAGACAATTATACAATTTACCAAAAACACTTGAAACACAGATTTTTTCAACCAAAATCATACTAAAAAACTGGAAAGGAAAATAATTAATGTTGACCTTCAGCAAAATCTTTTTCTCAACCAATTTTGGTACTTTTTTGGATGGTTTCTTCTTTTTTGGTTTTGATAAACCAGGAGAGCTCTTGGCTTTCTTAACATATGTAATTTTAGGTGAATCTTCAACAAAATCGTCATTTTCACACAACTCTTTCCTCTTTCATTTTAGTTGCTTCGCGACTGGTTTAGCAACTCCACCAGCATCAACATTGTGCAATAGCTTGGTTCTCATCTCCGCACGCATTTGTCTAGGAGATGAAATGTTAGTAGTAGAGTCACTTGCATGTGCAGATTCCGCTTTTTTTGTGGTGATTTTGGTGTTAAAACACCCAAATCAAAAGATGGGATATCAGGTAATGTAGATTTTGAAGGTTTTTTTTTTGGGGAGTGTTCTTGTTCTTCATGATTTGTCAAAGGCTTTGTAGAATCGTGTGTCTGTATGGTACAACTGATGGTAAACGTGAGATAGTGAAGGTAAAACGTGGGGGGTGTGGGGGGTGGGAGGAGAGAGAGGTAGGTAAACGAAAATTGGAGAATATCGGTTCCTAAATTAACGCCTAGTATAAATGAAGAATTAATTATACCCCTAATTTGAATTATGGTATATAAATGGTAATTTGGTATGCTGAAATGTAATTAACACAAACCTTAAACATTGAGGGTAATAATATTTCATATATGGTATAGGAAGGTAAAAATTCCTTGAAATATAGATCTATAAAGCCTTTGACATTTGGACCTTCTTTCTTAAGATCAGAATATTCATTCTTTTTTTTACTTCAAAAAATGTTGTGCATATGACAAATAAAAAAAAATAAAAAAAAACTAAAAAAAAAAAAAAA
>MDKF010041728.1:0-66054 GCA_026770625.1 Nicotiana glauca
TTGGAAGCTGGTTCTAAAGAATTGAGTGGGTCTAAAGGTAGCAGTTGTTAGGTTGACTCTCTGTGGATTCGACCCCGGGTGTAATACTCGGGTTTTATTTGCAACGTCCGCAGAATCCTATTTAGAGGATACACTTGGGCGTGATCAGCTACCTTTCTGCCTTCCGAGGTTAAGCTCTACCTCCACCTGCATGGCTGAAATATCGCCACCTCTATTTGCATCGGCTAAAATACCGCCAGCTTCATCTAAATCAAACATCGCCAATTTTTGTTTAAATCCTTATCGGCTGAAATATCGCCATTTATAATTATCCTTCCTTATCGGCTGAAATATCACCAACTTTATTTAATTCTCAGTATCGGCTGAAATATCGCCATTTACATTTTTACATCAACTGAAACATTGCCGCTTTATTTGAATTTTTGACGGCTGAAATATCGTTATTTACATTTTTACATCAACTAAAACATCGCCGCTTTATTTAAATTTCTGACGGCTAAAATATCTCCATTTATATTTTTACATCAACTGAAACATTGCCACTTTATTTAAATTTCTGTCGGCTGAAATATCGCCATTTACATTTTCTGCATCAGTTGAAACATCGCCAGTTTTATTTAAATTCTCATTGGCTGAAATAGCGCCATTTAGATTTATCCTTCGCATCGGCTGAAATACCGTCAAATCTTGCATTTGATTGGCTGAAATACAGCCAAACCATCCGAGGGCGTCATTGTTGGGAGACATCATCTTCGTAGCCCAAGAACACCATGCCATGGCCCAAGGACCCCCGTTTTATATCCTGCACATCATTATTCAAAGGGATTACGGTTCGGAGGCACCATTATCATAGCCCGAGAACATCATTTCATAGCCTGCGAATCCTTCATTTTGCACTTCATGGTCCAGGACGTCATGGTTTGAGGACATCATCCTAACCGTCCGAAAACAGCATTATGGTCCAACGGGAACTTGCATCACGTTTAAGTTTATGCACGATATACGCCCGTAATGCTCACTTGCAGGTACACCGGCTAGCAACAGTCGTCTCAGCAAGAGCGATCCTGCTCCGGTTCCCGTAGCCGATCAGACTTCAAATACCTTTTGCCACCTAAACATCGTGTCCGTCCCTTTCGAATCTCCATCGGCATGTCCCGTCAATGGTTCCTGAACTACATACGCCCTAATTCCTATAAAACCAGGGATATGTAGGCAGCTCAGAAACCAGAGCTCGGTCAAATTCTTTTCAAATCGCCGCTTCCGGTCAAAATTGGCCATCATATCTTTACCCGACAACTCTTTCATCCTTTCCGGGTAAAGAGGGGCAGTTGTTGATACCCAATTTTTCACTAGGTAATTTTATACCCAAATTAATTCTAAAATAGCATATATGTGCATATATAAGCACACCCAAGAGTTTTGGCATTTTTAATGATTTTTAAACCAATTTATTGCTTATTTTAATACAATAAAATCCAATAATTATTCCCAAAATTATCATTATTGGTGAATAATTCATTTTATTCTCAAATTTGCACCAAAATATAATTAAGGTAATTTTTTGCATATTTTTACAAATTTATTTGGCATTTTTAAAGCTAAATTGCACATAATTGCAATTATAGCTTATTTTGTGATTAATAGCATTTTATAATTACAAAATTAGTTCCAGTATTTTTAAGTTAATATTTAAGTATATTTGTTTACTCAGTATTTTTAATTTATTTTTAAAACCATTATCACCATTTTTTATAAAATAAAAGGGGAAAAACTGGCTATTTAAAATCTAGCCTAAATTTCATTTCAATTTCATCCCAAATTGGCACCCCAATTTAAACCCAATTACCCGACTATACCCATTTAACCGACCCAACCCATAACCCTTTTTAATCTTGGTCGTTGATCATTTAGATCAACGTCCACCGTCTCCCCTTTCCTTTTTTAATTTAAACGACCCCTTACCCTACCTTATTTCTCCTCAGACGCCGCCTCTAGCCCCCTTTTTCTCTCAAACACTCTCGAACTCTCTCGAAACCCTAATCTCTCTCTGCTGCTTTCAACCCCAAATTCACCGGAATTCATGGCCGCTCATGCCATGGACGACCTATACTCACCTCCTACTGCTCTCACATGCCTGATGCCTGAAGGTTCGAGGCCAGACCTCGAGGGTCTTCACTTAGACCTTCATCGATTCGAGGTTTCCAGCTATCTCCGGTCTTTCTCCAACGTGTCTTAGCCTGATTCCGACCTTATCGACTCCGAATCTGATCTTGTTTCTTCCAAGCCTTTCTCATTTCTAGGGTTCTCAGAAACCCTAGCTTATTCGAGGTTCTTTTTTCGTTTATCTGTTTAGATCTGTGCTAGATATGTGCTGTATTTAACATTTCAAGTGTTCTTCCCAAATTCCCTTTTCAAAAATCTTTTGATTTCAAATTAGGGTTTCTGAGTCTGTTTGCTAATATTTTGTTCGATTCATTTGCTTATCATCTCTAGGTTCTGAAAAACTTAATTTTTGGGATTTGTTTGAGAATCTGAAAATATTTGTTGTTTGTTTCATTTTTTATCATCTTTTAAGTGTTGAAAACCCTAATTTCTTTGGAGTTTATGCGAGTTCTTGAAATTGCTAGTGCATTGCATTTGTTGAAATTGCCCGACTTGATTTGAAATTCCTTTGTTTCATCATCCCTTTTCTTTATTTGGTTCCTTTGACTCTAAGTTCTTGCTACTTGTCAGACTTGACTATGTTTTCAGAAAAGTTTTCACTTGACTTTTGCATGCTTCTGATCTTTTTCTCTATTACTAAGCCAATGAAATTTGACCTACGTGACTATTATGCTGTGAATGCTTGTTGTCTATTAATTCTATGCTATTACTGTATGTTGTTTCCTCTTGCCATAGCTTGGCCTCACATGCCTATTACTTGTGCACTTCATTTATATACTGAGTCCCTTCTGTGATTGATTTTCAAACTCGTGACTGATTTTCAAAACTTTTCCTTGTGAAATTCTTATTTCCTTCGCCTATTAAGGGTTAATTGATTTATTTCCTTATTTTGCCTTACTGAATCCTTTCTCAAAATAAGTATGTTCCTGTACTTGGACTTAATCACTTGCTGTATTGTTTTACTACTCCTTTTATGGCAATAACCAATCTGCCTCTTAAATTGATTTCTTTCCTTATTTTTAAACCTATCACTGCCCGTTAACAAGTGATCCCTTAATTAAGGGCAATTACTTGTGTAATTGAATCTGATTAGTGATTGTTTCCATGTCTGTGGCTTATTACCTCACTTTTTACTCGTTTTCAAAAACTATAAATACATGTACTTCTTCCCCTTCAAAAGGAGTTCGAACACACGAACAAGTCATTACTTCTTCTCTCAAATACACTTAGATTTTTTAAATATTCGAGTTCTCTGAACTCATAAGCGTAAAGCTCTCTTTTCTGATTGTGGTTTGGCTGAAAGAATCCTGCTTTTCTTTGCATGCTTCTTCTGCAACTAGTATGTTACCTTTGTTTAATTTCTGCCACTCCCTTATGTGTTTATTCTTCAATCCATTCTTTGTTTGGCTTACTGCTCCCATAATGTAAATTTTTTTGCAAGTTGGTTTTTTTCTTTGCTATGCTCCTACATGAATCCCTATCCCCCAATTCCTTTTGTATGTTGAGTTATGGTTCAGAAACATGACAACACTTGATGTTGTTGCTCATGTATATGGACTGGACTCCCTGAGTCCTAAACTCTTTCAACTCCCATTCCCTTTTCCCCTTTATATATATCCTGAGCTTAAGATCTTGGTCTGACAGTGTCCTAATCACTGTCTAGACCATAGTCTGACCTTCAATAGGTCTGTGCTCTTATTTGCTGGCTGAATAGGCTTGGTCAGGGGTGTGCCATCCTACCTCATGGTTAGGTATGACCACCAGCCTGCCTTGGCACCCCCTAACTCCCTCTATATTGCACTTGCACTCACTCGTATAACTTAGGTTCTGCCCCCCTCTTGTGAGCCTTGCCTTGGGACCCATGAGCTTCCTCTGAACTTGGACACTTAAGGGTTGGCTCTTCCACACTGCACTTTAATTCAGTTTCTAATTAATATCTTGGGTGTAAGCATTGCCTGGGGTTCCTGAAACTCCTTGGATCTCTGAAACACCCTAGATAAGAGAAGGCTTTGGAAATCTTGATCTCGGAAGTTGTTCAATCTCATATTGTTAGACACTAAGTGTGAATTAGGCAGCTCGGATGTAGTTGATAGCTTCTGATGTACTTTTAATTTCAGTCTTGTTCTACTGGTCTGTAATGATTTGTATAAACTCATGGGGATTCAATGAAAAAGGGGAGGGGGTTTACTTTTATTCACAAAGGGTAGAAAACAAGCCTATAGTATTTTATTTCTAATTTGTGCAGTTTCACATGTAGAAAGCATGCCTATAGGATTTAACTTCTGAATTCTGCAACCATGCATATAGATACCATGACTATAGGGGTTTGCATCTCTGTCTATAATAACGTCATTAGGCAAACAGTTAGGTTTAATAATAAAATTGTACATAGATATCATTGTTTATAAGGCTTCTATTAGTGTTTGAAAAGGTACCAAGAAGCAATAGCGTATAGAAAGCATGCCTATAGGGATTTCGAACCAGAGCTATCTCACTTGTTTAAAACAGTATTGATTTTACTAAAACAAACAACTTTCTACACCCTTTCTGAAATCTTAAAACTTTTTCTCATAATCAAATCAGTGTATTCCGTCTGAAACTTACTCTCTCGTTGACTCTGGTAAACTTTTTTTTTTCAAATCTGCTTAAAGTCATTTCTTAATAGTTATCTGACAAATCTCTTCTAATCAGTCTGCAACTCTGTTCTTTTGTTAAAAAATTGGCAACTCCTTTTCCTAACTAATCTGCCTCCTGAAACTCGTTGTTTTAGTTGTTAAACCACTTTTGTAACAAACCAGTACCCTTTTTTGAAACCTATTTTTACTATGTAATTTTTCTTTAAAATCAGCTTGTGTTTTAAAAATCAGTAGTTCTATCCAACACATAGACAAAGGGTTAACTAATCAACTGGATCAGTCTTAGACAACTGCATTCGAGTAAGCCTAATGTAGACTTCCTGTCTAAAAATATGTGTTGAACCAGTCCACTTATCGCTTTAATTTAATTTAAGACTAAACCAGTACATGCAAGACATGCTAAACTCTATGGCTTTATCTGATTTTATTAGGCTTATTTGAGCCCTACATGCTTATTTGCTTTCCCCTTTACTTGCATTATGTGTTTTGATTAACACCTTAGTATTTTGTCCTTTGAAAACTCTCAAAAGGCCCCAAACCCCTCTCCCTTTAGGACTAGTAGTCCAAATGCCTCCGGGACTGATAGGATTGGGACGGGTACTCGCATGAAATAAGTAACGAGACATTCCGTGCTTTAATACTTTAATAGGGTGGGAAGGGTAGATATGGATATGATGACCACGCGATAACACCACGTGTATAAACGGTTACCGGGTGTTGTGTGGGTGATCCATATTTTTTATAAACATAGGACCCCTCTCCCTTTATCTGTTTATTTTTATTTCAAAAACTGCTTTTCTCAAATTTCAGCTTCTTTAACTGCTTTTTAACTTCAATTACTTCCAGTAATTATGTACAAATTTTCCCTCTCTTCCCTCGTTTGTTTTGAATTTTAAAACTACTTTCTTCTCAAATTTCAACCTCTTTAACTTCGTTTTAATTTCAAATTATTTGCAACTATTATATGAAAACTGCCTCGTATTTGTAATTATTGCTTGTTTACTTGTTGTTTGCACTTAAAGTCACAATTGTAACATGGCTGGGAACCACACTAGTGGATCTTGAGGGGTGCCTAACACCTTTCCCTCGAGATAATTTCTAGCCCTTACCCGAACTCTGGTTTTCCAACTAAAAAACTCTTATTGTCCTAATGCACTTAATTATTAGGTGGCGACTCTTCAAACTCAAAAAAAAAAACAATTCTCGTAAGGGAATAGAGCCGTCCTCCCGAATGTCATATACCCGATTCCGAACCAGGTTCTGGAAAAAAAAGGGGGCGTCGACAGAACCGCTTGAGGAGATTTGGTCGACCCCGGGTGGATTCCTCAGGGTATTTTTACGCTCGTCGGACTCTAATAATCATTTATTCTCGGTAAGGCATTGGCAGACTTTGAGGGAGGCGGCCGTCTCCAGATCCCTTGCTTCCGGGGTCATTCCCTGAAGTATCATGTCGGGGGAAAATCGGTTCCCTGGTTTTCACCGCATACACTGAGATTCCTTGGAAGGGCGAGGTAAGGCTAAGCAACTGATGCCAGTGCAATTAATGTCCGCCAACTAAGGTCCACTCTGTACGGTAGACTAGATTGTCAGCGTCGTATGGGAAAACCAACATCAAGAGCAATTGAGAGAACAAAAATGAGAATTGAGAATGAAATAAAGCTTGATAGCATTAATGAAAGCTATTAAAGAAAAGTAACGCGGTGTCGCGGGGGAGAGACACCAATACAGAGAATTGTTTGCTTGCTAAAAAGTTTGATTTCTTGATCCCCCCTAATAATCCTTAAAAAAATACTCTAAAGCTATAAGACTGGACTAGAATATGCTAGAGAAACATAGTGTAAGTACATGAAATAAAACTACTCTATATTTACAATGAAAATGACTTAGTTTTCTATAAGGCAGCAACAGGTTTGTTGTCAGCAACATTGTCTTTGGCATCACGGTCTGCGCACGCGGCGCTGCGGCTTGGCGCTGGCGAGGGATATCAGTTGGAAGACAGAGGCACCTGCACGCTTGTCACTTGGGGTAGCCAAGACCACGAGGCCATCCGTGGTGCTAGGCATTGGAGGCTTGCTAAAACGCCACGGGGCGCGCCCAAGGGGTCATGGGTTATGGCTGGAAAGCCGCCCATGACATTCTCCCTCACCTGAGTTGGAGACCTACTAGGCACCTTACTTGTAAAATAATCTTCAATGAGGCTCTTGTAGGCTTTGAGGTTTGTTCCCCTCTCCCAAGTCTTCTCTTCTACATCACAGCCCTGCCATTTCACCAAGAACTCTAGGTAATCTTTCCTTGAGGCATGAATCACTATATCATCAAGGATAGCTTCAACACACCTTTTCCCGATTGAATTGGGACCTCGAGTAGTGGGTATTGTGAGCTATGATGATAGGCTATAATTACGTATTTTAGTCGCTTATTGCACTCTAATTTACTGCACTTTAATTGAGTTTGAGCTTTAATCGTTAGTGTTTTGCACTAATGGTGTATTTTATGCCTTGTAGGAGTGATTTCGAGCTATATAGATGTTATGGAATGATATCAAGTGATTTGGAGCATTGAAATCTGAGTAAAAGCCCATGGATACAAGTTGGGATCGCGTTTGGGGGTCAACGGATGATAGTTAGAGCGAACGAAGAATCGAGTAGGCACATTGTGCACTGTCTAGTAAAATAGATATAACGTTTTGCTCAGAACTCCAATTTGACTCCAAAATATATGGTTGGCAATCTAACTCAAAGGTCTACAACTTTCATGTTTTACATTTTTCCAAATTCAGAACAAAACAGGGGTGAAAAACGCGTGAAGGCATGCGCGAACTCATGCGCGAAGTCGCGCGAGTTTAAGAGCTGGAGGCAGAATGTTAGGGAATACGCGCGAAGTCATGCGCGAGCTCGCGCTAGTCACCCGGGAAAAGTGTCCTTTTTCACACTGGAGAAGGAATAATTGTTTGGGCCCAACCCTACTTGGTGTATAAAGAGCACAGAGCCGCCGTGGAGGACGGGTTTCATCTTTTCTTCACCAACTTAGTCTTTTTATGTTTCTTTGTATGATTTTTTATTTTGCTAACATGTCTATGTGGAGCTAAACTTCGCGTTCTAGGGTTGTGATTCTTTCATGACTATTGTTATTCGGATATTGATTTTGATTTCTCAGTTTATCGTATTGGTTTATTTGTTCAATCTTGCACTTAATTATTTGATTGCTTGATCACCAATTGAATACTATCTATGAATCTAGAGTTGAACTCGAAAGTGGGAATTTTAGATTGCATATAGAATTGAGTAGAGCAAGTTCTTGAACCTGGGCATCGGGGAACGGATTAGCGGTTAGGATAGACATATACCTAATTGCCTTGCTTGGTTGATTTACAGGAATTATAAATGTGTTCTTGTTGATTCTAACTCCATAAACATATAGGCGTTAGGTTAGCTTGAATAGGCGAGTAAGAACTCGACAGATTCTTATGATAAATATTAACCCTGTCAACCAGTAAACTGGATAAATTAGTTAGTCAATTCAATTGAAGAATACAATAGGAATGTTAGATAGCCCATAACCCTATATCGTTTTCATTACATTGATATCATAAAAATATGTTCTTCCTCTATTCAAAGTTCATTATTTATATTTCTTATTTATTTAGTTTAGAATTAAATACTTCGAGGTTTAATTCTTGTATGGATAATTAGGATAGTCTAATTTAGTTAATATTTAATCACAAGTCCTCGTGGGATCGACATCCGACTGTTAGTCACTTTATTACTTGACGACTACGTATACTTGCGTGTGCATTTGGCCGTAACAAGTTTTTGGCGCCGCTGTTAGGGACTTAGAAATTAACTAGTCTACTAGGTTAGATTTTTACTTTTTGTCTATTCAAGTTTCTTTTTATTTTTATCTTATTTTAATATTTTATTATCTTTGTTGACATGGCTTCTTGGAATAAGAATTGGTCGAATATTGGTTATTCTTATTATGATGATCCTTGTCCATATTGTGGAGGACCTCACTGGTGGAAAAATTGTCAGAATGTTCCCGGGAGAGAGTTGTTCGCACAATCTCAATCCTTTGAGTGGAATATTTGTCATATACGTGGTGGTCAAGATGGACATTGGGATGGTTGTCCTAATTCTTATTATCCTTCTCAGAGCTCTTATTATGATCTTTCTTATAATGTTTGTAAGTTTGATAGGGGCAATGAAGTACAGGATATGGAAGGTGATGCATATTTTAGGGATATTCTGAGGCAAGTAGCAAAGCAACATGATGAACTTAGAAAAGATATGAAAAGAATGAGGGCAGCAATCACAAGAATAAAGGCCAGTATGGAAGAATTAAATGAATAGAGCAAGCACCAACA
This sequence comes from Nicotiana glauca, assembly GCA_026770625.1. NCBI lineage: Eukaryota > Viridiplantae > Streptophyta > Magnoliopsida > Solanales > Solanaceae > Nicotiana > Nicotiana glauca. The sequence goes on from MDKF010041728.1 coordinate 9,163, forward strand.
AGAGGAAAATTTTGAAAAAGAGGAGATTTTGAGTCAAACTTGGCTGGAGGAACAAGCTGAAAGATTGGAAATATATGAGGCTCAACGTGAGAAAATTACAGATGGGATACAAGACCTAATAGAAGGAAGAGCTAAACTGGGACAAGAGATCGAAAAATTTGGCATTGCTATTCACGACTCGGATGCATATATGAGTGCAAAGGTTGATGCATGTTGTGAGCACGTGATTTTTGCCCTAAGTGAATTATTCCCAAAAATTCAAACAAAATAATTTTTTTTATTATTTTGCAATTTTATTATTTTCTGTTAATTGTTTGCATTTTATTAGTGCATTTTAATTCATATGAAAAACATAAAAATACGATTTACATTTGCATTTAGGATCTAATTTCATATTTTAGGATTAATTAGTGGTTAAGTTGTTTTAGAACAAAATAACAAAAATAGTTCACTTTTGCATTTTTAATTGTTAATTGTGAATTTGTCACAAAAATAGATTTTAAACAATTTTAGGAATTAGTTAGTTTAACTTTGAAATATATTAGGTCTTTATTTTAATTTATTTTGCATTTTTTACAAAATCAGAAAATAAAAATATAAACAAATGAAAACAAACAAAAAATAGGAAATAAAAGAAACAATTGAAATCAAAAGGGGTGGTCTTAGTAGTAGACCAAATTTGGGCCATTTTCTGAATTAACCCAGCCCAAAGTGACCCCAGTCCGAGCCCACACCCATCCCCCAACCTGGTCCGACTCTATAACCATCAAAACGATGTCGTTTAGTGCCAAACAATCTGGACCGTCGAGGTTCAATAGATCAATAGCTCTCAACTGTAGGTCAATTAATATTTAACGGTCGGATATCCCTACCCCCACCCCCAGATCGTCGTCTCCAATGTACCCAAAACAGACCCTGTGTAACACCACCGTGAACCGCCGCCAGAAATCGTCTCCGCCGGTGGTGGAGCTCCAAACGCCCCCAAAATTTCACCACAAGCTCCCCTTTCCCTCCTCTTTCCAACCCCCAAAATCATCTCCCTCGAATCATAACATAGCCTCTCGAATATAAGATCGAAAAACTCCGGCCAAGACGCAAACTCATCCAAATCCGACCAAATTTACACCACTGAATCTCCTCAACTCCCTCAACCCAAATACACAACCATTTTCCCTCAAATATCAGTTGAATGTTTTGAATTTCAAATCGAAAATTCCGGCCGAAACCTAATTTCTCCAAACTTCACCAAATCAACACCATATGGCTTCCTCATTCCCCTCATGGAGAATTCACTGTCATTGATGTCCAAGTCACGCCCAAGACAGTCAAATTTTGAATCAAAGAGTTGAAGTCAAGCCGTAAGTCCTCGTTTTTCATCTTTCTATGTCCCATGCTTCTTCCTCTGTTTAAGACAATGAATAACTCTCTTAATTTTCTAATTAGTTTTGCTTTGGTTTAATTTCAATGATGTTTTGGTTTTCTTTTTTCTTTAGTTTAGTTTAATTTTGGCTTAATTGGTGTTTTGCTTTGATAGTTTGAACGTTAGCTTAATTAGTTCAGGCACTTTATTGTTAGTTTAGTCGAATTGTGGTTAGTTTCTGTTGTGTTTAATTTTTTCTTAATAATCATAATTTGTTCGTTTGTTAGTCTAGATGATTATAATTGCTTTCATGATTTTCTGATTTCTTTAGTATAATTGAGATTGATTTAGTAGTTGTTTCCTTTAGCTTAATTTTGCCTTTGTTCTATCCTTTTATTCTATGTTTAGTAGGTTTTTATTTCAGTTTGATTTCGATTGATTTTAGGTGTTTGGTTATGGCTGAAGTGTTTTGTTAATCAACCTTTTGTAATTTGTAGTTGGGTAAGGAGTTAGTAATTTCAGGGGGTATTTTGGAGCACCTAAATAAGTAGTTTGGTATAGGTAGTAATTTCAGAATAGGAAAGAGTAGTATAGGTATTCTTCAAATAGATAACAACAATAGAGTTCACTAGAATCTTCTAGAATGGGGCTCAAGTGTAGGTTTTCAATAATTGTAAGGTACTAACTTGTGACACAAGTCAGAAAATAAAGGACTAACTGAATAAATAAAAGAAGGACTGATTTGTAAAGTCCAAAATCTGATAGAGCCTCATCTTTGCCTATAAAAGGGCATGCTCTTTCCTTCATTAATAAGTTTGGAGCCCCCAAAAAATTCCCCAAAACCCTCTCCATAGATCTGTATCTAGATTTTTGAATTTCAAAATCAATAGGAGTTCATAATTTCTTTCTTAGATCTTAGATATTACAGAAAAACCAAAAACAAACAGAAATACCATATAATAATTCAAAAATTACTGTTACATTAGTGTTTTCCGGGTCACTTTCAGATTCCAGTATTCAATGTTAGTTTCCAGTTCATTTAGGATCAGAACAGCTTGAATTTCCTATTTTTATTTGATAATTTGAGGTTTGAAGGCAGTTTGAATCATCGTGTGGCTTTCCTGGTTTATTTTTGGTCATTCTAGTGCTGATTTGAGTAGATCTACTGGCTGATTTGGGTTTTGAAACATTTCTGGTCTTGCTGAATTTCTCTGGGCTGTATTTGACCCCTGCTTGTTACTGCTTGATGTTGATCTCCTTTTATTCTATTGTCATTTGATTCCCAGGTACACATTCGAATCACATTTTGATGAAGCTGTGAAGTAAATGATGAAATGAAATATTCTTCCCTTTTTCTCCTGAGAAATTTGTGGTTGAGTTGATATAATTGAATAGGTAGTAGCTGGCTTGTATTTGTTTAGGTTTATTTCTAATTCGTGCTTATATTGTATAAATGAAACAGACTGTGGACTGTTTAGCCTAATAGATTAATGATAGTCACTCATTTTGATATAGTGTGGTTTTGATCGTGTAGTTTAACTTTTGAAATCAGAAATTAGCTTGAAGCATGAAAATGAGTTCGAGGTTTCATATATGGGCCTTTGTTTGAGTCCAGCATGATAACATTTCTCCAGTAGCAAATTCAGTAGTTCAGTTGTTTTTAAAATCACGGATTATTTGAATGCTGATTTAACAAAGTTAGTTTGAATCAAGATGAAAATAATTAGTTTGTTTTGCGTTTACCAAAATCACGTTTCTAGTTGAATTTTCACCTTTAGGAACATTTAGGAACTCACCAGTAATAAATAAAACAACCTGAGCATGAAATTGGAATCAAATGAGTAATATCCTATGTTGAGTTGTGTAATAGAGTTGCTAATCTATCTTATTGTTGTGAATTGAATAAATAAGGATCTAAAGTAGAAGTCAGCAGTAATTGCAAAAGTGAAATGTATAACCTGAGGTAAAAATGCAGTGGAAAATGGCACAGAATTACTTAGGATGCTTTGGGGTTAATGGGGACTGTTTGGTTACTACGTGGGGCCTCTGCCCAGTTTCAAACTCTAGTGTATTCAGTAGCTGTGAGGAAATTTAAATTGGGCTTTCTTTCACTGGCCTAATTTACGAGAAGCTAGCAATTGCCTGTGTTGGGCTGCTCTGTCAAATGACATTGAGATTAATCGAAAAGTAGAAATCACCATCAATAGGAGAATTTTAAGACCTTATAGGATATCCTTTTAAATACTAAATGAGACGAGCCTCGCCAAATAAAAACGCACAAATTGTTGGGCCCTCGATAAATGGTTATATTAAAATAATTAGAATTCGGGATGGGCCGTTTAGCGAATTTCACGGCCTTCCCCAAAATAATAACGCGTTAGTCTCTTTAGGCGCGCATTTTAATAACATTACCTTCCTAAACTCGAGTGCACATTTATGTGACTCAAATCAAAGTCTCAACGAAGTCAAAATGTGTCAAAAATCACGGGTGCATTTATGTGACGTGGATCAAGATGCATTTTCACGACGTTGCAATCCTCGTTAAAATAATAATAAAAGCGGTTTATGGTTAAAAAGCACACAAGCTAAAACATGTTTTGAAATCAGATAAATCCAAATGCAACAGTTGAGCGACCGTGCTAGAACCACGGAACCTGAGAATGCCTAACACCTTCTCCCGGGTTAACAGAATTCCTTACTCGGATTTCTGGTTCGCAGACTGTTAACATAGTCATATTTTCCTCGGTTTGGGATTCAACCGGTGACTTGGGACACCATTAATCTCCCAAGTGGCGTCTCTGAAATCTTAATGATAAATCCCGTTCCGATTGTCCTTTAATTGGAAAAACTCCTTTATGCCCTTGCGGGTGTAGTGAAAAAGGAGGTGTGACACATGTAACGCCCAACAATTTAGTGATAAGTTGTGTGAAGCTGAAAAAGATCTTCTAGACCAAATTGAGGAGCTAAAACGAGAATACCAATTATTAGACCAAAATATTATTAATGATGCCAAGGTTTACGAAGAGTGCGAAATTGAGGATGTCAAAAATAATACAATTTTGGAGTTAGAGCGTATTGGACCTCATTCTAAACATTTTTCAACATTGTGTTTGGTTGGTGATATGGGACTTGATCCATTCGAGCATATAGAGGAGTCAATGGATGAGGAAAAAAGTGTTTATATTTTGAAATTTGTGATGCCAAGGAGACAAAACGACATTCCTCACTTAAGGGCCAAGAAGTGCAAGATGCGATATCTATTGCCTTGTTCCTTTATTTTCACACCACCGCCTCATGAACGTGACAGAAAAATTGATGCAAAATTAGGGGCACAATTTATATCCTCAAAGTGGAAGGAAAAGTGGTGAAAGTGATGGCGTCGTGCCACGACTTTAAATTAGGCACTTGTTTGGAGGCAACGCAGCTTTACTGCTTTCTTTTATTTTTATTTATTTTTGTTTATTTTATTTTTCTATCTTTGTAGCAATTTTTTTGTAGGATTATGAGTATAGAAGAAAAGCCACTGGAAGTATGCAAAAGTGAGCTATGTGGTTGAAATAAGTGTGGGGTGACCGCACAAAGGATCGTACCTGGGATAAGTCTGAGTATCCCGTGAGCTGCTAATGCTTCGGCCTTTGGCCTACCAGGGAGTCTCTTTTACCTTCTTGTTATTTTTAGTGTGCATTAAGGACATTGCACAATTTTAAGTGTGGGGTGAGGAGATTATCTGGATGACTTTTTGTGCTATGTTAGCTTAGTTATAGTACTCGTTCTTAGTGTAGTAATTTTTGTTTTCCAAAAAAAAAAATGAAAAAAAAATTTTGAAAAATTTGGACTTTTCCCGACGATGGATCTCCTAGATAGTTTTCTTGATGCATTAAAGTCTAAACAAAAAAAAAATACAAAAATGCATCTTTTATTTTTTTTTTTAGGTAGCAATAATCCCCCATGGTTTTTCTTTTTGACTCGGTTCTTTTCCATGGGATGTAGTTTGAACCGGGTAGTAGTTTTGTTTTGTTTTTTTTAGAGTAGATTAGAATTTAGGGAATAAATGGAGGAAGAATGATGAACTTAGGCATCCTTGGCTTCTTTGATAGTAGCATATTTAGGCTTTGGCATGTGTACTATCTTCCCTATGATTTGAAATTATTGATGATGCCTTGCTTAGTTGGATAGCATATCTTGTGATGCCTATGTCTCGTTTTCTTGACTTATGTTCACTTTTTGCTTCATGCTTAATATCTCGTGGCTCCGCGAATACTGGCATTTGTTTGAGAGTCGGAATGAGACCGTTCTTAGTGTGTCATGTGCCATGTGTGGTGAGGTTTTTATATAGTCTATGTATTGTACTTGTGTCTAGAACTTGCCCGATTTGTGAGTCGAAGCGAAATTTTAGGTGTTGCTCGGTTTGAAAAATGATTTAGGCTTTCTTTGATCTTTTTGAGCTTAATTGTGTACCACAAATAAAATCTATCCCGAGTTAAACCTTTTGATTCTACAGACTTTTATTTGGCACCCACATTATAAGCCTATATCCTTATTGTTTTTAATTGATATTTTTGATCATTGTTCCTCTTAAAGCACTTTAATTGTGAGATGAGCGCAAAAAAAGTAAGAAGGGACTAGCGTGGGGTGAATTTTGAGTGGAACCAATGAAAGAAAGATGGGTGCACTAATATTTGTAAAATAACACACCACTAGTGGAAATTGAAAAGAAAAAAAAATGAAGAAAAATCTGAAGGAAAGAAAAAAGGAAGAAAATTCTGGAAAAAAAAAAAGAAGAAGAAGGAAAATATAGGAGAATAAATTGTTGTCTTGTTCTTGCTAGTGGGGTATAAACTAAAGTAGTTCTTAAAGAAAGAGGAAACATTTTTTGGAGTGATTTTAGTTGTGAAATTGAGGTTGGGATTGAAGAATTTGCGCTCAAAGTGATTATGTGATGTGTTAAATTACTTAGGAGGGTGAACTAATATTCCTAAATATATCCTACCCGTCCCTTAGCCCACATTACAATCATGAAAAAGTCCTAATTGATTTTAGATTGAGTGAGCCTACATTAGTAGAGATTTACATTATGGGCAAGCCTATGGTACCAAGTGCATGCATGTGACTTCTTTTGTGAGAGTGAGAGAGTTCTTTGATATATATATGAGTCTTTAAAATATATTTGATCATAAGATTCGAATGTGTTGATTCAACTTACTCTCTTGCCTTGGTTGTGAGGGCACATGGTTTCACGAATGATAGGTAACGTTATTAGACTTCTCTAGGATGTTGCGTGTTCAAGCCATGAATGCATTGTGACATTGAGTCGATTTTTTAGGCTAGGATTGTTTTGAGCATATTGTCTTTGTTTGAATATTTTTTGAAGAATGACATAATTAAAGGGAAGTGTATGATGATTGCATATGCTAGAGTTTAATTGTTGCTATCAACCATAATCATTGGTGTAGTGTGCTTCAAATATGTTAAGTGCTCATAGATAGAGTAAATTTTTGGTTGACTCGAGGACGAGCAATGTTTAAGTGTTGGGTGTTGATGATAGGCTATAATTCTGTATTTTAGTCGCTTACTACACTCTAATTTACTGCACTTTAATTGAGTTTGAACTTTAATCGCTAGTGTTTTGCACTAATGGTGCATTTTATGCCTTGTAGGAGTGATTCCGAGCTATATAGATGTTATGGAATGAATTCAAGTGATTTGAAGCTTTGAAATCTGAGTAAAAGGACAAGGATACAAGTCGGGATCGCGTTTGGGGGTCAACGGATGATAGTTAGAGCGAACGAAGAATCGAGTAGGCACATTGCGCACTGTCTAGTAAAATAGATATAACGTTTTTCTCAAAACTCCAATTTGGCTCCACAATATATGGTTGCCAAGCTAACTCAAAGGGCTACAACTTTTATGTTTTACATTTTTCCAAATTCGGAACGGAATAGGGGTGAAACATGCGCGAAGGCATTCACGAGCTCATGCGCGAAGTCGCGCGAGTTTAAGAGCTGGAAGCAGAATGTTAGGGAATACGCGCGAAGTCATGCGCGAGCTCGCGCTAGTCACCCGGGAAAAGTATCCTTTTTCACATTGGAGAAGGTATAATTGTTTGGGCCCAACCCTACTTGGTATATATATATATAGGAGAACGTTTGTTAGAGCAATTTTTTATGAAAGAAGAGCACAGAGCCACCGTGGAGGTCGGGTTTCATCTTTTCTTCCACCAACTTAGTCTTTTTCTGTTTCTTTGTATGATTTGTTGTTTTGCTACCATGTCTATGTGTAGCTAAACTTCACGTTCTAGGGTTTTGGTTCTTTCATGACTATTGTTATTCGGATATTGATTTTGATTTCTTAGTTTATTGTATTGGTTCATTTATTCAATCTTGCACTTAGTTATTTGATTGCTTGATCACCAATTGAATACTATCTACGAATCTACTCGAAAGTGGGAATTCATCGCATATAGGATGGAGTAGAGCAAGTTCTTGAACCTAGGCATCGGGGAACGGATTAGCGGTTAGGATAGACATATACCTAATTGCCTTGCTTGTTTGATTTACAGGAATTATAAATGCGTTCTTGTTGATTCTAAATCCATAGACATAAAGGCGTTAGGTTAGCTTGAATAGGCGAGTAAGAACTCGACAGATTCTTATGATCAATATTAACCCTATCAACCAATAAACTAGATAAATTAGTTAGTCAATTCAATTGAAGAATACAATAGGAGTGTTAGATAGCCCATAACCCTAGATCGTTTTCATTACATTGATATCTTAAAAATCTGTTCTTCTTCTGTTCAAAGTTCATTATTTATATTTCTTTATTTATTTAGTTTAGAATCAAATACTTCGATGTTTAATTCTTGTATGGATAATTAGAATAGTCTAATTTAGTTAATAGTTAATCACAAGTCCCCGTGGGATCGACATCCGGATGTTAGTCACTTTATTACTTGACGACCGCGTATACTTGAGTGTGCGTTTGGCCGTAACAAGCTGGCTCTGTGAAGGATCCTCTGTGTCTTCCCGAAAAGGTTTCAGGAGACTGACATGGAAGACAGGATGAATTTTCCACCAAGCTGGGGTATCCACCCGGTATGCAACTTTCCTAATGCGCCTTCAGTGGACAAGGGTCCAATGTATTTTTGCAATAGGCGAGGGTCGTGGACCTCCGCAAGTAAGTACCACTTTGGGATTTTGACTATCACTTTGTCTCCTACTTGGTATTAAACAAAGAGACAATTTTGATCAGCATGCCTCTTCATCAGCTTTTGAGCTTTGACACGATAGCTCCGCACGAACTCCAAATTCCGTTTCCACTCTTTTGAGAAGCTAGTAGCTCGAGGAGATTTAGACATGTTTGGTGCATTCACAGTGTGTAGGATTAGCGTTTGTTGTCCGGTAACAATTTCAAAAGCATTTTTGTTTGTACTAGAGCTCTTTTGTGAATTGAAACACAGTTGAGCAGCATCCCGAAGATTCACCCAATTCTTCTGCGATCCGGTTACAAAGTGGCAGAGATATTCCCCCAACATACCATTGAACCGATCCATCTGGCCATCAGATTGCGGATAAAAACTTGAGTTGTGACTCAATTTTGACCCAAGGCACTTAAAGAGTTAGGTCCAAAAGTTGCTAGTGAAGTGTGAGTCACGATCACTAACAATGTCTTTGGGCAGGCCCCAATATTTGACGACATAAGAGAAAAATAGTCGAGCTATCTCTTTTGCTGATATATTTTGTGGGGCTGCAATAAAGGTAGCATACTTGGAAAATCAATCCACCACAACCAAGATAGTTGTGAGAACTCCGACCTTGGGCAATCCGGTGATAAAATCAAGGGAAACGCTTTCCCAAGGTCTCTTTAGGATAGCTAGTGGTTCCAAGAGTCCCGCTTGTGTCAAGCGGTACGACTTGTCTTTCTGGCATACTAGATAAGTCTTCACATACTGAGCGACATCATCGGCTATTTGAGGCCAATAATAGGCACAACGAAGTAACTCCACGGTGCATTCCGGGATGGCCGGCCTACAAAGTATCATGACATTCCACTAGAAGAGTCCTCCACAGATCTCCTCCTTTTGGAACATAAAGTCGGTTCCCTTTACTTTCAGAAAACCATCTTCCATGTAGAACTGGCGTGTCTTGCCCTGTCCTACCAAATCAACCAAATACTGAGCAGCAGGATCCTTGTGCATAGATCCTGTATCTGGTCCTTGATGGAGGTGGCTCTTCGCTCCCCCTTAGGGTGGCGAGTAGGCACACCGATGCTAGATCAGCTCTCCAACTGATCGCATCAGCAACATGATTGGTCTTTCCACTGTGGTACTCCAGGTTGAAGTGAGATTCAGCTAGGAGTTCATGCCACCTGGCCTGTCGACCATTCAGCTTTGGCCGGGTCATGAAATGCTGAAAGCTATGTTGTCTGTCTTGACCACGAACGGGGTCCCTAGCAGATAGTGCCTCTAAAGGCACAAGCAGTGGACAACAACAAATAATTCCTTCTCATGGGCGGCATAGCACCGCTCTGCATCTTTTACCTTCCGACTCTCGTACGCTACAGGGTGCCCTTCTTGTAGCAAGAATCTGCCGAGGGCATAGTCAGATGTATCCGTTTGTACCTCGAATGGCTTGGCCAAATCAGTGAGAGCCAAGACGGGGCTACTAGACATAGTCATTTTTAATGCATTGAAGGCCTTTGCTCTCCTCGGTCCCTAATCCTAGGGTGTGACGTTCTTGAGGAGTTCTGTTAATGGCATTGTGATAAGGGAGTAGTTCTTCACAAACTGCCGGTAGAATTTCATAGGCCAAGGAACGACCTTAAGGCGTGGACATCCTTAGGCGGTAGCCAATCTGTGATAGCCTGAATCTTCTGTTAGTCCATCTTGCTTCGTCCTTCCTCGATGACATGTCTGAGGAATTCAATTGAACTTGGATAGCTTGGCATATAGTTCATGCTCCCGCAACAGAGCTAGGACCTTCCGCAAGTGCACTAGGTGTTCTTCCAATGTTTGGCTATATACCACAATGCCATCCAAGTAGACCACCACGAATTCGTCAATGTACTCTCGGAAGACTTGGTTTATCAGAGTGCAAAATATTGCTAGGGCGTTAGTCAAGCCGAATGGCATGACCAGGAAGTCGTACGACCCATATCTTGTCACACATGCCGTCTTGTGTTCATCACCCTCTGCGATCCAAACTTGCTAGTAACCTGCCTTAAGGTCTATCTTGGTGAACACCATCGCACCACCCAGTCTATCGAACAAGTTTGACATTAGAGGAATAGGGTACTTGTTCTTCACTAAAAGGCAAGTTTTATAAAGCAGTGGTTAGGCGTGCAATGCTATATGGGACCGAGTGTTGGCCGGTTAAGAACTCACACACTCAGAAGATGAAAGTAGCAGAGATGAGAATGTTGAGGTGGATGTGCGGGCATACAAGGATGGATAAGATTAGGAATGAAGATATTAGAGAGAAGGTGGGTGTGGCCCCCATAGAGGACAAGATGCGGGAAGCAAGACTCAGATGGTTCGGGCACATTCAGAGGAGGAGCACTGATGCACCGGTGAGAAGGTGTGAGCGACTAGCTGTGGTGGGCATGAAAAGAGGTAGAGGGAGACATAAGAAATATTGGGGAGAGGTGATAAGGCAGGACTTAGCGCGTCTTAGGATTACTGAGGACATGGCCCTTGATAGGGGATTGTGGAAGTCGAGCATTAAAGTTGTAGGTTAGGGGAAAGTTGTGGATATTTCCACAGCGCACTAGAGTGAGACTATCTAGTTAGGAGGTAATCGTAGGAGGTTACTGATCAGCTACCGATACAGGGAGTTATTTGGTGGATATTAGTATACCTTTCATCGATTTCGTATTTCTTATATATATATTTCTTAGATTGCTGCTATTGTGTTATTTTGTGTTATGTTGTGTATTTTATGTTATTTTTAGTATGAGTCTATTGATAGTATAACTTATCATCTCTCTTGTTGATATCTTGATCCGAGGGTCTCCTGGAAACAGCCTCTCTGCCCCCGGGGTAGGGGTAAGGTCTGCGTACATATTACCCTCCCCAGACCCCACTTGTGGGATTATACTGGGTTATTGTTGTTATTGTTGTTGTTGTTGTTGTTGTTGTTGTTCTTCACGGTGGTTTTATTTAGAGCTCGATAATCCACACAGAGTTGCGGGATGCTATCATGTTTCTTTTGGGATAGAACAGGGGACTCGTATGGGGACTTGAAGGGTACAATGATCCTTGTATCTAGCATTTCCGTTAATTGTCTCCAAAGCTCGGTGAGTTCGGGTTGTGACATTCTGTAAGGCGCCCGGGCAGGTGGCTTCGTGCCCCGTACCAACTCAATTTCATGATCCACAGTGTGCCTAGGCGGGAGTCGCTTTGGCATATCTTGTGGCATGACATCTTCAAACTCCAATAGTAGCTTCTTCAAGGGTTCAGGAATGGGACCCGATGAGTGTTCTATATCTTCAATGCAAAGGGTTTCCAGGAACATAGGTTCATTTCTTTTGATCCCCTTCTTCAACTGTAAGGCCGAGATGTTCTCAATGACCATCTTCATGGGCATGCACGAGATAATGCAGGGGTTGGCCCTATTGGTTCCCATCATCAGTAGCATGTCTACAAATGATACAGGTATGGTGTTGGTTTGCTTTAGGAATTCCAACCCAACTATCAACTCGAAGTCATCTATGATCACCACTCGCAGGTTGAATTTTCCTTCGCAAGGGCCATACTTCACCGGTACCTCTCTAGCTATTCCACTCACTGGCTGGGGTGGTAAGTTGATAGCCTTGACACCACCTCTACCTTTCCCTACAACTAGACTAAGGCGCTCCACCTGAGTCGAGGCTAAGTAGTTATGGGAAGCACCCGTGTATATCATAGCCCGAATGGGCTTGCCATTCACCTTCATCTCAACAAACATTAAGGTTCTCTCTTGTTTAAGAGGATTCTCCTAATCTGCCTTCTTTTTCCCTTTCTTGGTGGCTGAACATGGGTCATTCTTCTTACGGATACCAGCATTGGTCTCCGCTAATGCCTCAGAAATGGAGCCAACAATTGCATTTGAAGGCACCTACTAGTTCAGTCTAGTCCGCATCGTTTGAGTCGTCATCAGTCCCATCATCAAAAGCCTGATGGGCGTTCATCTGTGCATGTGGGCACTCATTTTTCTAATGTGGTCCGCCGCAATGACGGCACCCTGAAGGAGGATTTCTCCCCCGGTCATTGTCGTTTGACGCAGCAATGTTGCTGCCTGAGGAGGGAGCCTTAGATTTGGTTGAGCTCTGATCTCCCCCACTTCTGCTAGGGCCACCATTGCTGGGTTAGCCCCTTTGAATCCCGCTCGGGAAGGCGGCTAAGGCCTATCCTTCCAAGCTTCCATTTGATAGTCCCCAAGGCATTCAGCTGCTTGGATCACCTTGGGCAGGGTATCTACCCTTTGTCTTTGTATCTCCATACGGGCATAAGGTTTCAACCCTTCTAGGAAAGTGAAAAGCTTGTCTTTGTCCCCCATGTCACGTATGTTTAGCATGAGCACAGAGAATTCCCGCAAGTAGTCCCGCTCTGATTTGGTCTGGCGGAGCTCCTGTAGCTTTCTCCTTTTATTTTATTCAACATTTTCGGGGAATAATTGTAGGCGTATGGCTACCTTCAGTTATGCCCATGTCTAGAGAGCATCTTCACCGGCCCTGATGGCTTCGTACTTCACCCGCCACCAGAGTTTAGCATCACCCTGAAGATATATGGCAGCAGTTACTACCTTCTTAGCTTCTTCTAGGCCCCCCACAACATCGAAATAATGTTTGATGTCAAAGATAAAGTTCTCCACTTCCTTGGCATTCCTAGATCCACTGTATGGCTTTGGCTCAGGAATTTTCAGCTTTTGTGTCGCGGAAGCGGGGTTCACAGCGCCCCCGATTTGGTTTCCACCTCCTCAAAGTAGGCCCTGTAAAGCAGCATTGACAACATTGAGCTGGTTTGTCAATTTGACAATAGTTTGTTACATGGCAGTCACCCTGTCTGCCTCTTGTATCCTGTAGGCTAAATCCTTGGTGCTCTCCTATTGGAGGCCCTCGAATTTACCAAAAATTTTGGCTTCCTCTGTGGCTGTCGTCTGCCGGTCTCTCTCGAAGTCGCAACTGATATTCTCTATGTCAACTTCGTCCTGGAGCACTCTGCGGTCCAGTTCGTCCAACCTTTGCACTAGGCTGGTTCTTACTTCAGACATCATATCCACGACGGGTCGTAATACTTCAACTGTCTCCTTAAGGGCCGCAATGTGGTCCCCGTGATTCACCATGGTCAGAAATGGTGGCAATGGCAATGCGTTCCCTTGTCTGATGTCAAGCCTAGGCTTTGATACCAACTGTTACGTGGCGCCTTCCTGAGATTCCTTGGAAAAGCGGCATAAGGCTAAGCAACTGATGTCAGTGCTGTTACTGTCCGCCAACTGAGGTCCCTTCCGTACGCTAGACTAGATTATCAGTGCCGTACGGAAAAACTAATGTCAAGAGCAGCTGAGAGAACATAAATGAGAATTGAGAATGAAATAAAGTTTGATTGCATTAATCAAAGTTATTATAGAAAAGCAATGCGGTGTGGAGGGGGAGAGGCACCAGTACAGAGAATTGTTTGCTTGCTAGAAAGTTTGATTGCTTGATCCCCCCTAATAATGCTTAAAAAATTAGTCCAAAGCTACAAAACTAGACTTGAATACGCTAGAGAAACATAATGGAAGTACATGAAATAAAACTACTCTATATTTACAATAAAAATGACTTAGTTTTCTATAAGGTAGCAATATGTCCGTTATCAGCAGCATTATCTTTGGCATCACGGTCTGCGCACGCGGAGCTATTGGCATCTGCCTGTGGCTTCGCACTGACGAGGAATATCGGTGGGGTGACAGAGGCACCTGCACGCTTGTAACTTGGAGCGGCCAAGACCACGGGGGCGTCCGTGGCGCTAGGCATTGGCAGACTTGCTAGAACGCCACGGGGCGTGCCCAAGGGGTCATGGGGCATGGCTGGAAAGTCGCCCATGACATAATATGAATATCAAACGCATGAATCTAAGGATCCTCATGTAAGTAATTTTTGATTTGGAATATTTATTATTTAATGGGAACATATTAGATAGAAAACCGACCTAGATTAATAGGGTATCATAAAGCAACACAACTATATGATGCTTTATGAAATACAGAAGTTAGGACACAGTTCATGAATATATTACAAATAATAGTTAACAATGATTACAACAAATATTTTTCAATTAAGGATGTGGCATAATCAGAATCGGACCCAGGATTTGAGCACGACGAGGGAACCATTACATGCTAATTACTAGCGATAAAATTTGGCGGGCAACTCTTTGAAAACTCAATCATCCAATTATAAATAACCAAAAGCTCTAAAGAAATAGCAAATCATCGAACAAAGAGAGATATTTATTCGCAACATAGGTACTACGGAAAAGGAAGGCATTTGATTTAAGATTGTTTAAAACTTTAAAATTTCTAGCTTTTTATCAGTTAAAAAAAGGGTGTATGATCAAAAAGATGTTCAAATTTCAAAAATTATACTAAACAAATCTATATTAAGGGTGTGCTAATAGTTAAAAGAACTGAAGAAAAGTCCCAAACTCTTAATAATTAGTTGTCATTGCTGAGACAGAATTGATGGATATCCGCTACTTTGTCAAAGTGATTTTTGAGAAAGTTGTGGCAATAGAATTTGTATTTTTCTACTTCTGAAGTGCAATAAATTGCAACTTGAAACTTTTTAAAGAGAGGGATTTGAAAAAGGAAAAAAGTTAAGTAAATTGGTTATTATGTGAACGGATAAGTTGAATTAAAACAAGTAAACTAAAAGAGAGGAGAAAGAGATAATGGGTTTTGAACCCATGACATCCAGCAAAGGTAGAAACTTAAGCGCCCCACAAAATAGCTCCTCTAGTTCGCCTCTTTGAGACTAGTAGGCACACGAAAAATGTTTAAGCGGTCACAGCTGTATGCAGATATATATATATATATATATATATATATATATATATATATATATATATATATATATATATATATAGAGAGAGAGAGAGAGAGAGAGAGTTTTTGCTGAGGCTAATGGGGTCCCGTGATCCCTCAAGCCTCAACGTAGGTCTGCCTCTGGGCAAAACGGTCAATAAAGTAGCGATAATTTTATTGGAAACTGTATCGTTTAAATCCCTATTGAGACAAAGTCTTGGTAGGTAGAATTATCCAGTATTAGTATTGATAAGAGGCAGTTATTATTATGCGAATTAGTAGAAAAAGCGCCCAAACTAATCCAAATACTAAGGACCCTTTTGGCCATGAGTTTTGCCAAAATAAATTTGGGATTTATTTTTAAAACTCATGTTTGGCCATAAATTTTGCCCACATTTTGGCAAAATCCCAAATCCCAAAATCACCCCAATTGCTGATTTTGGGCCAAAATCCCAAAACTTGGGAATTATATACATGTTTTTCCAAAATAAAGTTGGAAAATATGTTTTGAAACTTCACCCAAATCAGATATTTCAAAATAAATTTAGGATATATGGTCAAAGCTAGCTAACGTATAAAAAAAGTTACCGAGAAGATTTCCTAGCCTAGTTGCGTAATGGCTGTCAAAATCAAGAGAATTGAAATATACCATAGAGCGTTCTAGGTGGAACCCAGTTTTGATATGTGTGGGCAATGTCAATGGCCCAAAATTAATAACTTGTGATGGAGTTAAGCTAAGGAGGCATCATTTTTTTGCTTTTCCAGTATGAAATAAAAGAATGGAACATATAACCTAAAAGTAAATGAATACTTTACTCCTTTTTCTACGCTCGTGTGGTGATTGCCTTTTGTTCTAATCTATCTATTGAAAGGTCTATCTAGATGACTAGCTAAGAAAAGATAGGTACAAACCTATAAGTAATTAAAAAGGTAACATAAAAGTTGTATGAGAATAGAAGATTAAAGTTAACAAATTAAATGGCATTAATTCCCTTTCATTTCATTAATGGATCACAGGGAAACCTTGCTTTTTGATGGGATTGGAATAAAGCAAAGTTTTCATTCCATCAAATTAAAGTAAAAGTTTTGGTAAAATAGAACTCGTGGGTACACGGGTGATACACTAGGGATGCAATTACATTTTCCCTTTCTTGCTGATGGATCACAATGGGGAAAGAAAGGTACTCAAAATAAATAAAGAAAAAAAGAGAGCAGCTTTTGGAAAAGAAAGAGTCTCCTTGGAAGATTTCCATCAACCTCTTTTGCTTCAGCAAAGATGTAAAAACTAAACGGTAAGAAAAGAATAATGTGTAGTTTGAAGAATAATATTGTTGGATTATCCTAAGGGAATAGTCCGTGCCAACAAGTTACAATTTTAATCATAGTATACGATTTCAAATCGTAGTTTGGCAGAATGGCGAATACCAAATATTTACTGCTAGTTTCTTTTGCCTTCCACTTAATATATGCAAGATGCTCTGTGATGTTCGTTACTTCTTGTCGTTTCAAAGGACAAGTATTTTGATATTTCAAATGCTTAAGATATATGCAGTGATGAGTCGATTTTGGATGTGGATGTGACCTTAAAATTAGTTGTTTGACCAAAAGTAAAATACTTACAAATATCATTGATTCACACTTCTAATCGGCTTAGATCATACGAAGTACTAGTAAAGTTAATAATTTTGGGTACCACAATGAGTTGGTCGGTAAGCACGTAAATAAATTAATTGGTTGCTCAGTAAATGGACATAACTAGCTCCTCTCTTCACAAACCTGAAAATTGATTTTTACAACTCTAAAGGAACACTGTTACCGTTCTTCTGTGAGCGACAAAAGGAAGGCATAATTTAATATTGGACACCTTTTTCTTAGCTTTGCATGGACTATATGACCCTGATGTAACTGCAACCAAATTAATCAATATATAGTTCTACTTTTTTTTCATGAACGTATTTTTCAAAATGTGAGCTGTGTAGCTTTTTTGGATTAGTCGTGATGATATCTAATCAAACCTGCTAGGTAAGTCAATTAATAATTATTAAATTCCAATAAAATTAATAAAATAATTAAATGGAAGAAATTATCTGAAACTTATACATTTTCCAAGGACTAGTAATACAAATCATGAGCTTCTAAGGATAGAGTTTAAGCTGAAATGAATAGATACATAATCTATTTGATAAGTACATAACAGAGTTTTACAGATCTAAGGCTACCACGAACAAGAGGCAGCCACAATCGGGATGCACGTACATCTTCAATCCAGCTCCCATCGAACATAGCAACATCAGCATCCAACATCTGCACGCAAGGCGCACAAGTGTAGTATGCAACCGACCTCATGTACTCAGTAAGTAAAAAACCTAACCTTACGTTGAAATTGTTAGTACATCTGTATTGTTGTAATAAACAATTAAACTTTCTCGAAAAACAGAAACAGAAATTTAGTAGAACCAGAACGACAAAATAAATTCTGGAAAAATAATATAGAAATAAATCGAGCCCACTGAATACACGGTGTGTCCTTAAGGAAATTATTCCCCTCAAGTACCCGAGATGCTGGAATATATCCTCCCAGAATAGAACGATTTAACACACCAGCGTATTGGTACCAAAAACTTTGGTGAATGGTGAACCATTCAATAGTCGTAAAAAACACTGAAAAATATTGTGCAGAAGAAGAAGAAGATAATCAGAAAATTTAGTAAGTATAAATTCTGGGATTCAAGTCATATTTATAGCCCATTTAGTACAGTTTCTCAAAAGGTTTGCAACCTTTCAAAACAGCCATAGCTGTTGGAACAGGTGGGAATATTGCAAGAAAATTAGAAAACAGATTTAAAATAATCTGGGAAAGAAAACGGACCGGACCAGACCGGATCGCGGTTCATGGACTATTTTGGATTGAATTTTCATTAATTAATTAAATAATTGAAAGAATTTTGTCCAAAAAGATTAATCAATCAATCGATCTTTGACCGAAGTTGAAGCTGAGCCGAGTGAGCGACGACGGCGCGAGGTTTGCCTTCTTCTTAACTCTTTACGAACTAGAAAAAGAGCAATTGTATATATACCCATCAAAAGTCTTTTCTTCCTCCAATATGGGACAATATCCCTTTGCCAAGAAGGAAAGCTTAAATATTTCCATTTCCCTCCAACTCATGACTCTTAGTCATTAGGGGTAGGTGGCAACCAATTCAAACATAAGGAATTTTTAAATCAAAGAAGGCTGCATATCTTTGGACAATTCAAAGATAAGCCTTGTAATTCAAAGCAGCTATATATTTTTTAGCAATTAAAAGATCACCATTTAAAAGAATAGCAACGCAGAAGATTGCTTTAGAAGGCAATCTAAAGCAACGCAGAAGGGTACGGATCTTCAAAAATTCAAATGCAGAATTCATAGTATCTTAAGCAACGTGAAATCTTTAATTTTAAGAAAGTACGGTGTAATCTATCTCAATAATATCACACGGATTTTTTCCTACTCCAGGTATATTAAGGCTACCACTTCATTCTTTTCGGCATGATTCATACAATACAAACGAAACGAGTAAATGCACAACTTCCATAAATGACTTTATTCATAGAAGTATTAGAGGTGCATATGTTCTTGAATTCTCATGTATCTTATTATTACATCCTTAGTTCATGGGTCTCAGAAGAATACGTAGTTGAAAAGTTTATCCGAAAAGTATATTGATCTTGTTAACACATTTTTATGCATTTCATTTATATATACATGTACATTGACCCATCACTATATATATATATATATGGGGAAAAAATTTACGACGTCATATACGCGTCACCACCTGATCAGTTGGTATATGTTGATGATTTTGTCCACGGTGACCAAATGGTATGATGGGATGCCCTCAGAGGCTTGATGATGTTATGTACACCTACACCTATGCATGACATGACATTTATACGAACGTGCATGACATTATAAATATTTCAGAATTTACAAAGTTATTTAGACTCACAGACGGAATTCTTTTTTCATGTTTCATCTATGTCTCTTATGTACTGATCTTCATGGCTTACATACTCAGTACATTATTTGTGCTGACGCCCTATTTCCCGAGGCCTGTGTTTCACGCCCACAGGTGCAGGTAGAGTTGGTGTGCTCCATTTGATCCGGAGCTACTTTGGATTTTGGTACGATATGGTTGCATATATATATATACATACGTATAACGGGGCCCTGTCCCGCCCTTATATGGTTATATATTCTGTTAGAGGTCTGTAGACAGTTATGTATAGTTGGATAATATGTGGCCTCGTTGGCTTCCAATTTTGGATATATAGTTGTCTATAGCAGCCTTGTCAACTCGCCCTACGTATTCTGCACGTATATGTGTATATATCTTTTGGACAGGTTATCCTCACGCATGTTACTCTCGTAATTCAGCAGATGTTATTCATGTTTATATCTTAGTCGCATGTTTAAAGATGTTCGACAGGTAGGACTCATGCACTCGTCGTGGCCCATCAGCTTGGATCGTGATAAAAGTGGTATGAGAGCAGTTATATCCTAGGGTTGACTACAGACTAAATGGTTACTTTTCTTTCTAATCTAGATTGTGCGATAGAACTGAGTCATAAGTATCCACTCTTAATCTTTACCTTATTTATTTTTTAGTGATACATGTTACTACTAGACAACAGGCGCAAGCCACTAGCACGGGTCAGAAGGCTATGAAAGTGTTAGAAGGAGTATTAGGTTGTTTTATAAGGACGTAGGGAGCCCTGCCCCGACTTATATATATTATATTTATGTTTTCTTAGAGGTTTTGCAGGTAGTATCCTGTGTATATTTTTGGGTATGACATGTCTATGGCCTTGTAGGCCCTTATGTATCTATATAAACCTTTTTTTTAATGAGTTCTGCGAGTTAAGTCCTAATATATATATATATATATATATATATATATATATATATATATATATATATATATATATAGAGAGAGAGAGAGAGAGAGAGAGAGATTTGGACCATAATGGCCCGTGATAAGTTCGATAACAAATAAGGATAAGATATGTGGCACTTGGTTGAGTAGAATTTGATGTTTTAATGGGCATGGATTGGTTGGCTTCTTGTTATGCTAACATTGATTAACGATCAAAGGTAGTTCGATTATAATTTCCGAGCCTATTTTCGGAGCAGAAAGGTAATACGGCATCATCGAGAGGTAGATTTATTTCCCGGTTTAAGGCAAGGAAAATGATCAGAAAAGGTTATGATTATCACTTAGTTTGGGTAAAGACTGTGAAAATAGAGTTACCAACCGTTCAATCTATCCCTATTGTTAATGAGTTTTCCGATATTTTTTTTCTTTTAATAAGCTTCCGAGTCTTCCTCTAGAGTGAGAAATTGAGTTTGCTATTGACCTACTACCAAATACTCATCCAATATCTATTCCTCCCTATAGAATGGCCCCCGCAGAGCTGAAAGGGTTGAAGGAAAAACTAAAGGACTTGCTTGAAAAGGGCTTTATCAGACCTAGTACATAATCGTGGTAAACACCTGTGTTATTTGTGAGGAAGAAAGATGGTTCCTTGTGGATGTGTATTGATTATAGACAGTTGAATAAGGTGACAATCAATAAAAAGTACTCATTCCCGAGGATTGATGATTTATTTGATCAGTTGCAAGGTGGCAAGTATTTCTCGAAGATAGCATTTAGGACCATATGGGCACTTTGAGTTTCATGTTATGACATTCGATTTGGCTAGTGCCCCAGTAGTATTCATGGATTTGATGAACCGAGTGTTCAGACCCTTTCTAGATTTATTCGTGATTATATTATTTGATGATATATTGGTATATTCTCGTTCAGAGACTGAGCAAACAGATCATTTGCATACTATGCTCAAAGTTCTACAAAAAGGAAAGTGGTATGCGAAAATCTGTAAATGTGAATTCTATAGCTTCCCTTGGGAATATTATTTCAGGTGAAGGTATTTGGGTTAATACATAAAATATTGAGGCAGTAAAGACTTTAACTAGACCCACGACACTTATGGAAGTTCGCAGCATTCTCGGTTGGCGGAGTATTACACGAGACTTGTAGAGGAATATTCTTCTCTTTTAGCACCTTTGACAAAAGTGGTATGTGATATCTTGCTTGATGTTCCAGAATAACATAAGAAAATATATGGTACAAGCAAGTTGAAGAAAGGTTGCAGATAAGTATAAATACACATGTGTAGGTGGAAAGTTAAAGTATGGTAGAGCGACAAGGTTTTAAGAAGACAGGAGTAAAGATAAGAAAGGGTGATGAGAAGGTGACGAGAATGGATAAGTCTTGGGATTAAGCCCATGAAATAAGAGAGTTGATAATATCTCTATGTTTTAGAAAACTTAGTATAGCCTGAATGAACTCAAAAGAGTCCAAGACCAGTAGCATTTAGAAGAGATGGAATGTTGCCCTGGTAGTGGAATAAGGGCGTAATTATGATAGATAAAGGATAACGTTTGGGCCTTCAAAAGGAGGAATCTCATGAATTGTAAAAGATTAGAATACCCATGTAATTTGACTTAGAAGGGAGCTAAGTTTTAGTGAACTGATGTTTGCGAACGGAGTTTCCACGCATTAAAGGATAGACTAACTTCAGCATCGATTCTAACGCTTCCAAAAGGAAGGTTATGTTATCTATTGTGACATTTCGGGTGTTGGATTGGGTTTTGTACTAATGCAGCATGGTAAGGTTGTAGCTTATACTTCTTGACAACTAAGAAAGCACGAGAAGAATTACCTGATCCCCGATTTAGAGTTAGCCGCAGTAATTTATACATTAAAGATGTGGAGGCACTACTTGTATGGAATTCATGTTGATATCTATATGGATCATAAGAGCCTCAAGTATATCTTCAAGCAAAAGGAATTGAATTTATGTCAAAGGAGATGGTTGGAGCTACATAAAGATTATGATATTGATATTTTATACTATTCGAGAAAGGCGAACGTGGTAGTCGATGGCCTCAGTCGTACAATCCATAGGTAGCCTATTTACAGCCAGAAAAGAGGGTAATAGCCCATATGATTCATCATCTAGCTAGTCTTGGTGTTCGGTTACTGGACTCAGGGGATATTGGAATTACTATTTAGGATATAGCAACATCCTTCTTTAGTAACTAAACTGAAGGAACGCCAATACGAGGATCCTGTGTTAGTTCATTATAGGGATATCACCCCTTAGAAGGAGAAGACACCATTTGAGATTATAGAAAATGGGGTCCTCAGATATCCAAGACGATTATATATCCCTAATGTTGCAGGGCTGCGTTGGCAAGTTATGGGAGAAACTCGTTATTCTCGATGTTCTATCCATCTAGGAGCAACAAAGATGTATCATGACATCAGGAAAACATATTGGTGGGACAGAATGAAAAAAGATATAGCAGAGTTTGTTGCTTAGTGCCCTAACTGTCAGTAGGTTAAGATTGATCATTAAAAACCTGGTGGATTATTGCAGGCTACGAAGAATCCAACTTGGAAATGGGAAGTAATCAATATGGATTTCATCGTAGGCTTACCTCGTACCCAGCATAAGTTCGATTATGTATGGGTGATTGTTGATAGGCTTACAAAATCAGCCTATTTTCTGCCCGTTTGGACTTCATATTCCACAGAGGATTATGTAAAGTTTATATAAGGAGATATTACGAGTGCATGGTGTCCCTGTATCTATTATCTCGGATAGAGGAGCTCAATTTAAATCCAACTTCTGGAGGTCTTTCCAAAAAGAATTGAGGACTCAAGTAAGTCTTAGTATAACATTTCATCCCCGGACAGACGGACAGGCTAAGCATACTATTCAAACACTTGAGAATATGTTACCTACTTGTGTGATAGACTTCAGGAGTAGCTGGGATGATCATCTGTCATTTATTGAGTTCGCATATAATAATAGCTACCATTCCAGTATTCAGATGGCTCCACACGAAGCTCTTTACGAATGGAAGTGTAGGTCTCTTATAGGGTGGTTTGATGTTGGTAAAACTACATTAGTAGGACCAAAATTGGTACAACAGGCAATTAAGAAACTTAAGCTTATACAGGAAAGGCTATTAGCAGCTCAAAGCCGCCAGAAGTCGATAATCGGCTGCGAGACTTGGAGTTTCAGATTGACAACTGGGTATTCCCAAAGGTATCACCGATAAAAGGTGTTATGAGGTTCAGTAAGAAAGGAAAGCTTATCCGTCGGTACATTGGACCTTATGGGATCATACGCAAGTTAGTCCAGGTAGCATATGAGTTAGATTGCCTTCGAACTTGGAGTTTGTACATCCAGTCTTTCATGTATCTATGCTCCGTACACGTATCGGAGATCCTTCAAGAATCGTATCAGTTGACGAGGTTTAGGTCACAGAGCAGCTATCATATGAAGAAACTTCCATTGTTATATTAGACAGACAGGTTTGGATATTGAGAACTAAAGATGTAGCTTCGGTGAAAGTACTTTGGAGAAACAATAATGTGGAAGAAGGGACTTAGGAAGCCGAAGAAGACATGAAGTCTAGATATCCTCACTTATTTCCTCTTCCAGAGAAGGATCTGACTAAGACATCACAACCTTAAGTTATGTGTATGGATTCTTGTGTTAGTTATGTCATGGGTTGTGCGAGACTATTGTCGTTATTGATGATTGTGGTCCTATGTGGCGTTGAGTTATGGAGTTTCTACAGGAAGAGTTTGTAGTAGTATTGTTACAAAGGCGACTCTGCCAAAGTTTATATAGATCTCAGGGAGTTGAACATTCGAGGACGAATGTTTCTAAGGGGGTAAGAATGTTGCACCTTGCATTTTTATACGTTAAAGTTTCATTGTAAGTTAATCGACGTAAGCTCGGGGATGAGTTTTTCTTGAGATTATACACATTTATGCTATTTATAACAAATGATAAGTAAGTGCAATAAAGGATAGAAGGGTAAAAAAATCAAGGAAAATGAGTTTCGTTGAAGGTTGTCGATTTGGGATGAAATACGGTCCGAGTTACAATATTCCGTATTTATGGACTAGTGTCATACAAGGTACCATATGACCATAATAGTATGATGATACAGTATATTAAAAATAAATAGTATTTTAAGTGATTTGAAATAATTCTTAATTATGTGGGTAATTGGTTAACTAGTAGATAACGGGATATTACCTAATTAACTAATGAGTTATGGAATACTACACTCCCCACTACCGCCACGTGGCAGCAAGCCACAACAAAACAATTCATGACTCTTATTCATTAGGTGTAGGTGGAAACCAATTCATGACTCTTAATCATTAGGGGTATGTGGCAACCAATTCAAACGTAAAGAATTTTTAAATCAAAGAAGGCTACATATCTATGGAAAATTAAAAGATAAGCCTTGTAATTCAAAGTAGCTACATATCTTTTTGAATTAAAAGATACACATCTTTCACCATTTAAAATAATAGCAACGTAGAAGGCAATATGAAGCAACGCAGAAGGGTACGGATCTTCAAAAATTCAAATAGAGATTTTATAGTATCTTAAGTATCGTGAGATTTTTCAATTTTAAGGAAGTACGGTGTAATCTTTCTCAAGAATTTTACATGGATTTTTTTCTACTCCAGGTATGTTAAGGTTATCCCTTCTTTCTTTTCGGCATGATCCATACAATATAAACGAAACGAGTAAATGCACAACTTCCATAAATGATTCTATTCATAGAAGTATTAGAGGTGCCTATGTTCTTGAATTCCCATATATCTTATTATTACATCCTCTATTTATGGGTCCCAGAAGAATACGTACTTGATAAAGTTTATCCAAAAGGTATATGGATCTTATTACCATATTTGTATGCATTTCATTCATTTATACATGTACATTAACCCATGATCATATGGCTATATATATATATATATACACACACACTTATATGTATATACTTATATGTATATGGGATACGGGATACGGGAAAATGTTACGACTTTATATATGCACCACCACCTCATCAGTTGGTATATGTTGATGATTTTTCCCAAAGTGACCGAGATGATATGATGGGATGCCCTCATAGGCTTGATGATGTTATGTACACCTATACCTATGCATGACCAACATTTATATGAACGTGCATAACATTATAAATGTTTCGAAATTTACAAAGTTATTTAGACTTACAGACGGAATTCTTTATTCCATGTTTAATCCATTTCTCTTATGTACTAATCTTCATGCCTTACATACTTAGTACATTATTCGTACTGAAGCCCTATTTCTCGGGGCCTACATTTCATGCTCACAGGTGTAGGTGGACAAGTTGACGGCCGCCCTTCGAAGGATCCTTGATCAGCGAGAGTTGGTGTGCTTCATTTGATCCGGAGCTGCTTTGAATTTTGGTACAATATGTTTCTATACATATATGGGTATGACGGGGCCCAGTCCCGCCCTTGTATGGTTGTATATTCTGTTAGAAGTCTGTAAACGGTTATGTATAGTTGGATAGTATGTGGCCTTGTCGGCTTACAATTTTGGATATATAGTTGTCTATAGCAGCCTTGTCCGCTCACCCTACGTATTCCGCACGTATATGTATATATGTCTTTTGGACAGGTTTTCCTCAAGCATGTTACTCTGGTAATTCAATAGATGTTATTCATGTTTATATCTTAGTCTCATGCTTAAGGGTGTTCGACAGGTAGGACTCGAGCACTCGTCGCGGGTCATCGATTTGGTTCATGACACAGAATAGTAAAAAAATATTGTAATTAATAATAAACAATACGTATAATAAATAAAAACCAAAGTTTGTAAATATACTATTTCACAGAAAATGATGAAGTTTTTATGTTCTTCAATCGTTTTCTGAATTTCAATATCAAATCAAAATAGTAAAATTCAGAAGGAGTAGAAAACCACACAGGTTATAATCTCCACAAACAGAATACAGAATATAATAAAATAATTTTCTTTAGATTGTTAGTAAATCTGTATTGTTGTAATAAACAATTAAACAGTTAAATTTTTTGAAAAAACAGAAACAGAAATTTAGTAGAACCTGAACGACAAAATAAATTCTGTAAAAATAATATAGGAATAAATCGAGCCCGCTGAATACACAGTGTGTCCTTAAGAAATAATTCCCCTCAAGTACCCGAGTTACTTGAATATATCCTCCCAAGATAGAACGATTTAACTCACCAGTGTATTGGTACCAAAAACTCTGGTGAATGGCGGACCACTCAATGGTCGTAAAACGCACTGGAACATATTGGGTAGAAGAAGAAGAAGATAATCAGAAAATTTAGTAAGTAAAAATTCTGGGATTCAAGGCATATTTATAGTCCACTTGGTATTGTTTTGGAAAAGGCTTGCAACCTTTCAGAACAGCCATAGATGTTGGAACAGGTGGGAATATTGCAGGAAAATTAGGAAACGGATTTAAAATAATTTTCATTAATTAATTAATTAATTGAAAGGAATTTTGTCCAAAAAGATTAATCAATCGATCGATCTTTGACCAAATCCAAATCCGAAGCCGAAATCGAGTCGATCCAGCGACGACTGTAACGGCAACGGCGCGCGGCTTGCCTTCTTCTAGCTCTTAAGAGCAATTGTATATATACCCATCAAAAGTCTTTTCTTCCTCCAATATGGAACAATTTCCCTTTGTCAAGGAGGAAAACTCAAATATTTAATTTTCCATTCATTTCCTGTTCACCCTCTTTAAGCTACACCAAACTTAATATTAAGCTACACCAAGCTTAAAGCCCAACAAAGAGTAGTAACGAGCTAACACATGCCAATATTCTACAACAATTCATAACAACATAGTACAAGTAATATAAGAGGTATCTTAGAAATAAAATGCTCAGCTCGTTTAGAGTTCTAGAAAATAGGCATGATTTTCAAGTATCTCATTGAAAACCCAAATCTTTTACAAAAAATGCCAAAATACGAGTAAGTTTGAAAAATGTGATTTTTCCGAAAATCCATTCAAGAATAAGTAAGATGTTTTATTTTCAGATAGCGTGAGGAACGTACGTCTCTATGCCTACATGTCAAGATACGGGTAAAATCATATATGTACCAAAAATAGGGTAGCAGAAGGAAATGCATGTATCTCAAGTTCGCATGACAAATGCAATGCATCTCAATGATGAGCTCATGTACTCGCACTCTCAAAGTAAATAAATCTCACAGTCTCGCATTCTCTCTCACTATGCTCAATGCTCAGCACAGTCAAACACACAGTATTGTACAATACCCGCTGCGACGTGCAGTGCAATCCACATATATATAGTCGACTGCGCTCACTGGGGATGTGCAGACTGCGGAGAGGCTCCTACAACCCAAGCGCTATAATCTGCATGGATATCTCACGTGATGTATGGACAACTCGCATGTTATAGTATCAATATTAGAATCCACATGGACATCTCACGTGTTATAGCATCAATATCAGAATCCGCACGGACAACTCACGTGCTAGTATCAATATCAGAATATGCACGGACAACTCACGTGTTATACTATCAATATCAGAATTCGCACACACAACTCACGTGCAATATTATCAATATCCTCACAATTGAGCCCACAGTCTCACTCAATTATCAATTTCTCATGTCTCTATCTAGTTCAATAATTCAAGTACGTAGAATTTCATGATTACAGGTAAGATGAGGTAACTACATAGTAACACATAAATAGAAGAGTCACAATTCACACGGTGCACGCCCACACACCTAGCATGTGTGTCACCTCAACACCAATCACATAGCACAAATTCGGGGTTTCATACCCTCAGCACTAAGTTTAGAAAAGTTACTTACCTCGAACAAGCCAATTCCAATACCGAGCATGGCAAGCGATGCTCGAAAAATGCCATCACGCACATAGCAACCTCAGAGCAGCTCAAAACTAGTCAAAAGCAACTCAAATACATAAAATAAAGTCCAAGGAACTAATTCCAAATAATAAAGATCGAATCCTTAATCAAAACACAAAATCAGCCAATAATCACACCCAGGTTTGCGCCTCGGAACCCAACAAACTCACAAAATCCGACAATCTAATCAATTACGATTCCAACCATAATAGTTTCACTTAGTTCCGACTCCAAATCTATGTTAAAAACTCAAATATTGATCATATTATGAAACTTTAGGCCAAAACCCCAATTTCCTCTTTAAAATTCATCAACCAAACGCTAAATTCAAAGATAGATTGATGAAATGTAACCAAGACCGAGTAAAGAACACTTACCCTAATTTATATACTGAAAATTACTTCAAGAATCGCCTCAATCCGAGCTCCAGAGCTCCAAAAATGCAAAAATCGTTGAAACCCTCAAAATAGAATACTTTATAACCACGGGGAAACTTAATGCTTCGCGATCGCAGAAGTATCATTGTGATCACGAAGAAGAAAACAAAATTGCTCTACGAGATCACACAAGTCATCTGGGGATCGCGGTATAGACAGCTGGTAGAACTACGTGTTCGCAGAATGAACCTCGCGAACACGAAGAGATAACTACATTGCCTCATTTCAGACCCAAACACTATGTGAAAGCGTTCTCAACATCGCGAACGCGGTGCTTAATTGGCATCGCATATGAGAACGCAGTGCTTAACTGCCTCAGCTCAGCCTGCTCCACATTTCCCTTAGGCGATCGCACCACTAAATCTATGATCACGATGAAGAAATGTGACACCAAATATCAACAGAATACAACAGGGAAAAATGAAGGAAAAATAGTCGAAAACTCACCCGAGACTCTTGAGACCCCGTTCAAACATACCAACAAGTCCCATATCATAACATGGACCTACTTGAGGCCTCCAAACACACATAACAACATCGAAATGATAAATCATACCTCAATTCGAAATCCAATGAACTTTGAAATTTCAAACTTCCACAAACGATGCCGAAACCTATCAAATCATGTCCGATTGACCTCAAATTTTGTACACAAGTCACATTTGACATTACGGACCTGCTCCAACTTCCGAAATTAGAATCCAACTCCAATATCAAAAATTTCACTCCCTGTCAAACTTTTCAAAATTTTAACTTTTGTCATTTCAAGCCAAATTCTACTATGGACCTCCAAATCGCAATTCGGATGCGCTCCTAAGTCCAAAATCACCCAAAGGAGCTAACAGAACCATCATAAATCCACTCTAAGTTCAAATACTAAACATTTAAACTTGGTCAAACCTTTCAAAATTAAGCTTCTAGCTGAGAATCGTTCTTCCAAATCACTTTCGAATAACCTAAACTCAAAACCGATGATTCACATAAGTCATAATACATGATATGGACCTACTCATACGCTCAAACAACCGAGCAAAGTGCAAAAGCTCAAAGCGACTGGTCGGGTCGTTACATCATCACCCATTTAAACATACGTTCGTCCTCGAACGTGCCTAGAGTTGTTCTAAAAGCCATCAAATTGCCGTGTAACCTTACCATGCATATACCCCGAGGGTTATCCCACATCACCCTATAACATAACATTACTGAAATTTCACAATTCAACTTAGTCCATTGATCGAGACCAACCCTGCACTACTATTGAGTAGTGAAAGAGGTCGAAGCTAATTTTACCCGATTTAGGGTCGGGATCGATTTCAATAGGGAGCTAAATATTGGAGTTGGGTGTCTATCTAAAGTGGAGTTGTGTATTTACTCCAAATTTCACCTTTACACATTTTTGGTTTTGATTATTATTCTAATTTTATAAAACTACAATGCTCAATTAAACTAAAATAAGCTAGTGTTAAACTATTGGGAGTTGTTCAAATGATTAAACGGCACTAGGGTAGTGACTTTCGCCTAGGTGGTCAATTGACGGATTCTTGAGTCTAAAGCTAGATTGACACATTTGGGGAGTATGATATAACCATTGCTCGATTCTACTCACTCTATACCTCTTGGTAGTTCGAGTGATTTTGCTCGTATTGACTTTCTCACGACCAAGTGGGTATTCAAATTTGAACAATCAATTAAGGTTCAAGTTGGGTATTACGATCTCTCGGATTAACCCTTTAATTGGGGCTATCATTTCACTTGAGTACGCCCCAATTCCTTGTTGGACTAATTTTAGAGACTTAGGCTCTCTTTCTCGAGAAGAGCTAAATTCAACTATACACAAACTAGTGTTTGCAACCATTAATTCAGCAATTAAACATGAAATTAGCCCAAATATCAAACACTCATAGTCAATCAAGCCTTAAAACACAAGACCCATCAATTATCCACACTAGGGTTGAGCCATAACCCTAGCTGATGGGTCCACAACGACCTTAGATAAGATTTGAGCACATAATGGTCCCGAAATACCACTTGATGATTATCGGTCAACACAAGAGTCTCAAGGTCACGACTGTCACCATCCTAAACACAACAATTTATTTTTTACCATGAGATCAAAGGCAAATGTGCTAGGCCCAAGTGAAGATTTGCTTGAGGCACCCTTAACCACTAACTACTAATAGCAAAAAGAAAAACGGACTTAAACCCTTAAGAAGGTTGTCACGCCATCCATCATTGGGAAGATCCACTCAATTCACACAAATTCCACCTTTGGAAAGAACTGTGGCATAAAGAAAGCCAAAGGCTTATTGCAAACATTCAAAATAAGAAGCTACGGAAAAGAAAAATGCAGAAAGTAGAATGAGTATGTACCAGAGGGGATTTTAAATGAATATACAATACGGGGATGAATATATACAATATAACATAACTTTTATATAAAGACCCAAAGTGAAAAGTACGAAAAAAGTAATGAAGTTTATATACATACCAAAGATGAAAAATAAATAAAGCATAAAATCTGTCAAATATATACAGTCATTCATATCAAATCAAAATTGGGCCTACCATCTCAAATGAAAGTTGGCATTGTCCTCAATGCCAACAAAGTAAAATAAGCACCAAAAAATAAAGGAAAAAGATATAGAAACTCCCTATGGCCCACCTTTCTGCATGGGATCCTGAGTGGTCCCTGGGTCCTCAATATGCTCGGGGACCTCAGACTGGTTCCCTATGACCTGCTGCTCTACTGCTGGGACTTGGGACTAGATAGGCTCCTGGGCTACATCTTGCGGTTGACTAGAGGTAGCCTCCGGTAGGTCCTCTAACTGAATGACTGCATTGTCTGCGTGGGGAATCACCCTCTACCTCTTGGGAGGCCTCTCTGACTACATTGCCTAGGATGGGCTACTGGCACCGGGTCATGTAGTAATAAATCCAAAGGTAGTTGATCAGCCTTCAACCTGTCAACCTCAGCCCGTAACTCCTTCACAAACTTCTTGGAAGCCCGAGTCTTTCTTATCTTCTTGGCCTCTTTAGCAAGGTCCTTGAGAGCTTTCCCATGAGCATCAACAACTTCCGTAAGCTTCTTCTGAGTATCAAGGATTTTCTGTTGATTTTCCAGAATCTCTTTGAGGGCACCCCCAATAGAGTGTGGGACCTGCGGAGGTGGATGTGCCGACTGAGCTGCCACTGTATTAGTGAGGAACAATAGCTTAGAGGAAGTTGTCTGCATCCAGTTGTTGATGCTAATAAGGGCTTGGCTCATACGGTAGGCAGTCACTGGGTGGGCCGGGGTAGAGGGTATGTCTAGAACTGCTGAAGTGGATGGACTAGGGGCATGTCTGAATGGTGGAAGCAGGCTGAGTAGGAGCCACTACCACTACTGGCTCTTCAGACTGGCCAGTTGAAGTAGTGGTTGTTCCCTTGTAGTTCTTACCTTTTGGGTTGTCACCACCTTGCATGTTGTACTATGAGAATGGGGTCTTTGCTTTTACTTTGATATCAAATGGCCGATTTTCCACATTGAGGTCCCTAAGTACATGCTTAAGAAGATGGGGAAGGGGTAGTTTCTGTCACCTTCATATACCACCTGTGTAATCACCCGAGACATCACATTCCCGATGTTAATCGGGTACCCCGCCATGATAGATGCTACCAGTACTGCCCGGTGAAGAGGGAGGGAGGGTAGTGGGGTTAAATCTGTTGCACACGAATGTTTCCCACCCTTTAGCTTCAAAATTCAAACTTCTCCGCAAAATTTTTACTCCCTCATTCAACCAATCGGAGGTAGTGCCTGGGATTACCAGATACCGTGCCAACCAAGGATGGACCTCCTCACCTAATTCCATCTTTTCCAAATATAGTGACTCATCCTCCTTATCGAAACCCAAGTAGTTATTTATTGTTTTACCATCAAACAGCAAAGTCAAATTCCGCACCTTGGTCACTTTGGTGCCCTTTTTGATGTGGGCAGCATTGGTGTAGAATTCCTTGACCAAGTGCTCGTTTTCATCTACACTGTCACTCAAGAAGTGCTCCCATCCCACTCTCTCTCTAAACTGTCTCCTCACATTGGGGTTGTGAGGCAACAGGTCTCTATCAACAAAGCTTCTCTCCGGAATCAATTTCCTAACAGGCCACCACTCTCTAAACTTATGGAAAGACTTCCCACTCACAAATCGATCTTGCCACACTTCCAGGTTTCTAGTTCTAGCAACACCTCCCACCTGAGGTTCACCCCCTTCTCCTACTACCTCTTCTTCTCCTACTGCACCATCTCCGGATAATGAAGCTATGGGAGAGGTGGAGTACTCATCCTTACTGCCTTCGGCTGAGCCCTCAGACGACCCAGAAGATACATGCACTAAAGCCTGAGCAGTAGGGCATGTTGGAGGAGTGAGGTTATCTATCAGTCTGAATCTGCCCGGGAAATCATCCATAAACTTTGGAACAGAATCAAAATCATTCAACTCCTTGGAAGGCTCATACTCACTTCCCGAGGAATGGGAAGCAGCTCTATCAGTGGCCTGAATTGCCTTCCTTGTTGTTTTTGTTGCTTCGCAAACTTTAGGGGTTAATTTTATCTTTCCACGTCCCCTCCCCCGGGAGGACGATCCTCTACCTGGTTGTTTAGCACCCTGGACTCTTGTTTTTACCATTGTCAGCAAAAAATTTTAGACATGGTTTGTTAGTCTCAGTATATACATTAAAGTTCAAGATTGCAGTGAAAGAATATGTTGTAGACAGTTTAATTGTTGAACAGTGCGGTCCGTACAAAATATA
This sequence comes from Nicotiana glauca, assembly GCA_026770625.1. Taxonomy (NCBI): domain Eukaryota; kingdom Viridiplantae; phylum Streptophyta; class Magnoliopsida; order Solanales; family Solanaceae; genus Nicotiana; species Nicotiana glauca. The sequence goes on from MDKF010041728.1 coordinate 42,658, forward strand.
GTACGACCGCATAAGGACCAATGTGGACCGCACAAAATATAGTGCGGCCGCAGTCCTCAAAGATCAGATCACAGACATTTATCAATGCGGTCCGCACAATGACATTGAGGACCGCACTAAGGCACCGCGGACCGCACAATTTCCACTGCGGTCCGCGCTGAGCACCAAAAAGCAGCACCAACCTAGGGTTTAAGATATTTTGACTTTAAGTCCAATTTTACACCTAATAAAGGTCCCTAAGTGTTTGCACAGTGATTTGAACTACCTAATTCTAACTTTAACAAGAATATAACTACCCTAAGCTACCAAATTAACAAAAATAAGGGAAGAACAAGAGAAAAGCTAAGGAAACAAAAATTAAAAGACAACAACCAAATCAAATAATTAAAAAGAAGTAAAATTTACCAGATGCGAGAGTTACGGATGATTAATCGAGGATACACAGATGAATATTTGCAAGATTAATGATGAGCAGTGATTGTTTTAGGGTTATGGGAGTGAAAAGTGCGATAAGTATAAAAAGAGGCCTCGGGCCTTATTTATAAACAAGGTCCTGGGGCCCATCTTACCAACCCAATGCGGACCGCATTGCATTTTGTGTGGTCCGCACCATATAGCGTAAATCAAGTTTGAGAAAGGAAACCACTACGGTCTACACAAAATACCGTTGCGGCTGTAGTGGTCCACTGCAGACTGCACAAAATGTAATGCATCCACAGTGGCAAACTTAAGAGAACTGGTTGTTTCATCCCTCATCAGTGCAGTCTACACTGATTTTGTACCCCCCGCACTGTGTTCCTTACGGCCGCACACAATGTAGTGTTGTCCGCATTGAGAACTTTAGAGACTTGAACAATTTTTCCACCATGTCCTGCACTGCATCAACACAAACCTGTAACATCTCACAACCAGTTAGTCCAAAAATAAATCCTACACTACAATGAAAATCAAAGAAAAACACATGGTTTGCCTCCCAAGAAGCGCCTGATTTAACATCGCGGCATGACGCATGTTACTATCCAATCATTTGAAATGAACAAGTGCCACCACATGGCTATCAACAAATTTTCTGAAGTAGTGCTTGACCCTGTGCCCATTAACCTCGAAAATCTCCCTTTTTTTCTTCTTCAAATCAAGGGCACCAAACGAAGTCACAAATGCCACCTCAAAAGGTCCGCTCATTTTAACTTTAGCTTTCCCAAAAATAACCGTAATCGAGAGTTGAACAAGAGCACCAAATCACCTACTTTAAAATCCTTTTCATGATCATATTTATCATGAAGGTACTTCATCTTGTCCTTATACAAGGAAGAACTGGAGTAGGCATGGAAACGAAATTCGTCAAGTTCATTGAGTTGCTCAGCACGAAGATTTGCAGCCACATCCCATTCAAGGTTCAATTTCATTAAAGCCCACATGGCCTTGTGCTCTAACTCCACCGGTAAATGGAAAGCTTTCCTAAATACCAACCGATAATGAGACATACCAATCGGAGTCTTGTAAGTAGTTCGGTAAGCCCATAGAGCATCATCCAACTTCTTAGACCAATCGGTCCTATTGGCATTTGACTGTTTTAGACAAGATTCTCTTGATTTCCCTATTGGAGACTTCAACATTGGCCACTCGCCCGAGGATGATAAGGAGTAGACACTTTGTGGTTGACACCATACTTAGCAAGCAAGGTGCCAAAAGCTCTATTGCAAAAATGTGATCCTCCACCCCTTATAATTACACGAGGAGTGCCAAACCTTGTAAAAATTCTCTTCTTTAGAAATGCAACCACACTCCTAGATTCATTTTTGGGCAAAGCAACGGCCTCAACCCATTTTGAGACATAGTCAACCACTACAAGAATGTAGGTGTTCCCGTACGAGCTTACAAATGGGCCCATAAAATCAATACCTCATACATCAAAGATATCCAATTCTAGAATGGTGTTGAGAGGCATCTCATCTTTATTCAAAATATCGCCCGCTCTCTGACATTGGTCACAGCTTTTCACGAGATCACTTGCATCTTTATACAAAGTTGGCCAATAAAACCCACAACCCAAAACTTTCAAAGTTGTCCTCGCCCCTCCATGATGGCCACCATAGGGAGAGGAATGACAAGCCTCTAAGATACATGATTGCTCCTCCTCAAGGACACACCTCCGGATCACACCATCGGTGCAAATCTAGAACAGGTATGGCTCATCCCAATAAAAGTCCATACTATCCCGTTTGAGCTTCTTCCTTTGGTTAGAAAAGAGCTCACATGGGATGATGCCAGTCACGAGGAAATTAGCAACATCCGCAAACCATGGCATATCACTCATCGACATAGAAAGTAGCTTCTCATCGGGAAATACATCATTGATCTCTAGGCCATCACACGGCCTTCCTTCCTCCTCCAAGCGGAACAAGTGATCCACCACTTGGTTTTCACTACCTTTCCAGTACACAATTTCCAAACCAAACTCTTCAAGTAATAAGACCCATCGCATCAGTCTATCTTTGGAGTCTTTATTTGTTATCACGTACCTAAGAGCTGCATGATCGGTGTGCACTATGACCTTGGCTCCCATAAGACATGGCCGAAATTTTTCCATTGCGAACACAATAGCCAACAACTCTTCTCAGTTACTGTGTAGTTCCTTTGAGCCTCATTTATTATCTTGCTAGCATAGTACACCGAATGAAACATTTTGTTCACTTTTTGACCAAAAATTGCCCCAACTGCAATATCACTCGCGTCGCACATGAGCTTGAAAGGCAAGCTCTAATTGGGTGCGGTAATAATCGGTGTGGTGGTCAACTTATGCTTGAGAATTTCAAAGGACTGCATATATCCCTCATCAAAAATGAACTTGGCATCCTTTTCTAGCAGCTTGCACAAAGGATTCACTACCTTCGAAAAGTCCTTGATAAATTGCCGTCAGAACCCTGCATGCCCAAGAAAACTTCTAACCCCCTTGACAGAATTGGGGGAAGAAAGTCTTGAAATCACCTCAATTTTGGCTTTGTCAACCTCAACACCATTCTTTGAAATTTTATGAACCAGCATTATGCCCTCCTCAATCATGAAGTGGCATTTTTCCCAATTTAGCACAAGATTGGTGTCTTCACACTGGGCCAACACTCTATCCAGATTTTTAATATACTCATCAAATGAATCACCCACAACACTAAAGTAATCCATGAACACCTCCAAAATATCTTCAACCATATCGGTGAAAAGGGCCATCATACATCATTGGAATGTTGCCGGTGCATTGCACAACCCAAAGGGCATCCAAGAAAAGGAAAAGGTGCCATATGGACAAGTAAAGGTTGTCTTCTCCTGATACTATAGAGCTATCAAAATTTGATTGTACCTGGAATATCCATCCAAGAAACAATATAAGGCACGCCCAGCAAGACGATCAAGCATCTGGTCAAGGAAAGGCAGTGGGAAGTGATCCTGGCGGGTCACCTTGTTCAGCTTGCGGTAGTCCATGCACACCCTCCATTTGGTCACTGCTCGGGTTGGAATAAGTTCATTATTAGCATAGGTCACCACGGCCATATCACATTTCTTTGGCACACACTGCACCAGTGAAGTCCACGAGCTGTCAGAGATAGGGTACACCACTCCGGCATCTAACCACTTGATCACCTCCTTTTTCAAAACCTCTTGCATTGCCTCATTCAACCTCCTTTGATGTTCCAAGGATGGTTTTACATATACATACAAAATGCGGGGCTTATTCACCGAATATCATCTAATGTCTATCCAATTTTGCCTTTTTCTGCTTTTTGAGCACCACCAATGTGGCATATACCTGCATGTTAGTAAGATAAGAGGAAAGAATAACTGGTAAAGTTGAACTAGGGCCTAAGAATTCATACTTGAGGTGTGGAGGCAATGGCTTCAACTCCAACACCAGAGGTTCCTAAATTGAAGGCTTTGTTGGAGGGGTCTTTATATTTTCAAGATCCAAAGAGAGTTTCCTAGGCTCATAAGAATAAGAGCACATTCCATGCAAAGCATTCACACACTTCACTCGGACCTCATCATCATTGACATCAAGATTCAACAATACGGCCTCCAAAGGGTCCTCCACATTTATCATTGTACTAGTATCATCAATTATCACAGTCATGACAAGATCCACAAATGAGCACACTTCTGTACAATTAGGCTGCTTCATTGACTTGCACACATGAAAAATAACCTTTTCATCACCCACCGTGAAAGTGAGTTCCCCTGATTCCACATCTACTAGAGCCTTCCCCGTAGCAAGGAAAGGTCTCCCCAATATGATCAGAACCTCATAATCTACCTCACAGTCCAAGATCACAAAATCAGCTGGCAAGATAAATTTGTCCACCCGGACAAGCACATCGTCAACAATACCTAATGGTCTCTTCATTGATCTATCCGCTATTTGCAATCTCATGGAAGTTGGCCTCGGCCCAATACCCAAAGTCTTGAAAACTGAGTAGGGCATCAAATTGATACTAGCCCCTAGATCACATAAAGATTTAGCAATGTCTGCACTTCCAATAATTCAAGGGATAGTGAAAGCACCAGGATCCTCCAACTTCGGAGCAATTGAATGTACTATAACACTAACTTGGTGGGTCATCTAGATAGCTTCACAGTCCATGGATCTTTTTTTCGTCACCAAATCTTTCATGAATTTAGCATAGCTAGGCATTTGCTCTAAAGCCTCCACCAAAGGCACATTAATGGATAGGCTATTCATCATGTCAATGAACATTTTGAATTGATTCTCATTTTTCTACTTGGCTAGCCTCTGAGGATAAGGGGGAGGTGGCCTAGGCAAGGGTGCCTTGGCTTTTGGCACAACCGGCTCTGGTATGCCAATTACATGTTCCCTAGTCGGGTTCACGTCATTTTGTATCCCCTCCTCCGTATCTTGAATATCAATCCTCACTTCTTGAATCACATTTTCATCAACCACATTCTCAACCACCAAAGGAACTTCATCTTCTTGCAAATCAACTTCATCATCCAAAACTTGGTTTTGTTTGGAGGAATTCACATCACCGCCTCGTCCACTCCTTGTAGTTGCCACCATAACATGATTGTTACTGCCTTTTGTTTAACTAATGTATCACTCGGTAGAGCCCTCTTACGGCGAGTATTTAAGGACTATGAGATTTGGCCTAGCTGGACCTCTAAATCCTGATTGAAGTATTGTGAGAAGCCAATTGTAAATCGGAGCCAACATTTTTTTTCATCATCTGTTCAAACATCATTTCAATTCTACCCATTTCATTGTTGGAAGAACTAGGACCTTGGGATGGAAAAGGCAGTGGGTTGCTCGATTGTTGGTACATTGGGGGCCTTTGAAAGCCTTGTGCCTGATTTCCTTGGTTATTGTTCCATCCACCCTGGTTGTTGTTGTTTCCACCCCAATTGTTGTTGTTGCCCCAGTTTCCCTGATTGTTTCGATTGTTATTTTGATTTCCCCAATTGTTGTTCCCTTGTTGTTGATTGTTCCAATTATTGTTTCCTTGTTGTTGGTTACCCCAATTGCCCTGGTATCTCCATTGTTGTTTTTGGTTAGAAGAATTGCCTCTTTGGCCTTGGTAATTATTCATATATTACACCTCTTCATTCTGCCCATCGTAACAATCATCTTGGAATCCACCACAATCATTGTCAAATTGATCCGAATTCCCTTTGTTCTGTTGACCTCTCTGTCTTCTATTGTTCACAAGCATGTTGCACCCTCCATGGCATTTACTTGGCGAGGATTTTGAACTTGTTGCAATTGTGCCTTTGCTAATTGGTTCATTATTGTTGTAAGTTCTCCTATAGCCTGTCCATGGTCGTATAGTTCTTTGTGCAAATGAGTGGTCGTGGGGTCACCCTGTGGCACATTAGCTCTACTTTACTAAGTTGAGGATGTGTCAGCCATCTCGTCAAGAATAGCACAAGCTTCATCATAGGGCATTTTCATGAAATTACCCCAAGCCAATTGATTCACTATTCATTAATTCATTGTATTGATACCCCGATAGAAGGTCTGTTGTATCATCGCCTCTGTCATATCATTGTTGGGGAATTTCTTCACCATAGTTCTATATCTCTACCAAATCTCGTGCAATGGTTCGGTAGGCTCCTACTTGAAGGCTAAGATCTCATCCCGTAGTGCTGCCATGTGCCCCGATGAGAAAATTTTGGCAATTAACTTATTCGCCAACTCATCCCAAGTGGTGATGGAACGGTTGGGAAGTTGCTCAAGACAATCCAATGCCTTCCCTCTAAGTGAGAATGGGAAGAGCCTCAATCGAAGTGCATCCTCGGACACATTGGTTTGCTTGCTCCCCCAACAGGTATCCACGAACCCCTCAAGATATTTGTAAGTATTCTAAGTGGGAGCACCCGTGAAGTACCCGCGCTGCTCTAACAATGTCAGCATCACGTTGGTTATTTGAAAATTGCCTACTCGGATCCAGGGCGGAACAATTGCACTCGTATAGCCTTAGTTGGGAAGAACTCTAGGAGCCACTTTTGGAGGTGGCGGAGGAGGGTATGGAATGTTCTCATTTGCATTGGCCTGGCGGCCTCTACGTTGCCCTTGAGGTACAAGAGGCACCTCTTGCTCTCCATTATCATCAACCTCCTCCCCTGCAATCATATTTCCAAGAAGGTCATTAGCATTTAATGTCATATTGTACCTCAAGTTGTGACACACACAAATTAGTAACAAAGAAGGAAAGAAGAACAACACACAATACTATTTAGATAGATAGCCAAAACCGTTAGCTCCCTGGCAACGGTGCCAAAAAGTTGATCGAGGCCAACCCTGCACTACTATTGTGTAGCGAGAGAGGTTGAAGCAGTTTTTACCTGATTTAAGGTCGGGATCGATTTTCACGGGGAGCTAGATATTAAAGTTGGGTGTCTATCTAAAGTGGAGTTGTGTATTTACTCCAAATTGCACTTCTACACATTTTTGGTTTTGATTATGATTCTAATTTTATAAAACTACAATGCTCAATTAAACTAAAATAAGCTAGTGTTAAACTATTGGGAGTTGTTCAAATGATTAAAAGGCACTAGGGTAGTGACTTTCTCCTAGGTGGTCAATTGACGAATTCTTGAGACTAAAGCTAGATTAACACATTTGGGGAGTATGATATAACCATTGCTCAATTCTACTCACTTTATACCTCTCGGTATTTTCAGTGATTTTGCCCGAATTGACTTTCTTAAGACCAATTGGCTATGTAAATTTGAACAAGCAATTAAGGTTCAAGTGGGGTATTATGATCTCTCGGTTTAACCATTTAATTGAGGCTATCAATTCTCTTGAGTATGCCCCGATTCCTTGTTGGACTAATTTTAGAGACTTAGGCTCTCTTTCTCAAGAAGAGATAAAGTCAACTATACACAAACTAGTGTTTGCAACCACTAATTCAGAAATTAAACATGAAATTAGCCCAAATATTAGACACACATAGTCAATCAAGCCCTAAAACACAAGACTCATCAATTACCCACACTAGGGTTGAGCCACAACTCTAGCTGATGGGTCTAGTTACTCATAATTAAAGAGAAAAACAGAGAAATAGATGGAGATAAACTCATAATAATTAATTACTAAAAAGAACTTGAAGATTAAATGGTGAAATTAAGCTAAAATTACTCAAAATAGCAAAATAAACCAAGTCACGAGCGCAGCTCTACATAAAAACTATCTAATAACCTAAAAATGGGAAAAGAATCTATTTATACTAGGCTAAAAATCTCGAACAAAAATACCCCTGCGGGGCTAGTGCGGACCGCACAAAATCATGTGCAGCCGCACTAAGGATCTTGACTTGAAAATCCAACTCTCTGAACTTGGGCTAAGCAGACCGCACAGAATCGAGTACGGCCGTGGTGGCTTCTAGTGCGGTCCGCATGAAATGGAGCACGAACCGCATTGGGCTTCAAACTTGGAATTGGCAACTCTCTGAACCTTCTCTCTGTGGACCGCACTAAATCAAGTGCGGCCACATTGATCCCAGTGCGGACCGTACAAAACCTCGTGCGGTCGCATTGCTTTTTTGCCTGAATAGCAGCCTCTTTGAACCTCACTTGTACAGACCGCAAAGAATGGTGTGCGGCCGCACTTGCCCTGTTTTGCCTGAGCTTTGTCTTGTCTTGGTACTTGTGCAAGTTTCACTCCTTTTTGAGCTGATCTTTGACATCTTGTCACCTTATTAATCAAACATGCAATCAAGCACAACTTGTGAGCCTTTAGGACTATTTTGTACACATTTCTAATCAAAACTTAAGCAGGAAAGAGTATAAAATGTATCAAAATCCCTAGTTATCACCCATAAACCTTAGAACCAACTTTCCAACATCCAGAATTTTCCATTAGATCATAATCTCGCATTTACACACTGTATAAGTCTGAAAAGCTGTAATCATAACCCAGGATTTAATCACATGATATACCACATAACTCAAATACTCAAAATGATAATTTCTAATCACAGTAGCTGCTCAAAATAACCCAATACCAATAATAAGTCTCATATCAAATAAAGCCCCATTCTAAAACTTTCGCACACTGCCAATGATGTAAGAAACACATAGAACTCGTAACCATTCACCAGATCAACCAGTTGTGGAACTCCCTCTCCTTCGATAGGAACTATAGCAAATTTCTAAGTTGGTCAGTAAAAATATCCTTCCAAATATACAGTAACCAGATCCGATAGCACCCATTCTGGGCCTGATGACCTCATCTCATCTAACATAATCACTCTAGCCACATCAATACAATCTATACCCACAACCCATGAAATACGTGCACCAATAAGAAACAATCCAAATGTACTCAATCATGGAAAATGACTCCGACGAGAGAACTGTCCCGCAAGCTCGACAAGTACCACTACAACGCAATGCTAAGAACGTATCACTCACCGTAGAACCAAAACAAATGAATCTAACACAAACGTTCATACCTCAATATGACTCTACTACAATGTGTGACCCCGTCCAAATGCTAGTCCATATTATATACCTTGAGCCACCCTGCTCAAAATCAATAACCACGCGAGATTCAACATCAAGTATCCAAAGTGAATTACTATAACCACAGAGAATCAGATGACACAATGCCAGACAAAACCTGAAAGAACATAAACAATACGCCCTTAATCATGCAATACTCAATTATTCATCTCGCTCAAATTCCACTATAACACACAAATAGAACCACACCATGTGTGCTTATAACCAACGAATCAAAACTCCTTGTGGCATAGAAAAGTAACTCATAGATCATTTCAGATCACGAATAAGCTCAACAACAACCGAATGGCACATCCCTCAACAATAGCAATGTGGAGCCAACCAATCCAGCTCAGTGTAGAATACACATCCCAAGTGAGCTTACCATTGGACCCCCAAATCAACTCTAGTCATCCACAAATAGATAAATAACCCTCCGAAAGTCCACAATGACTGAATCATAACACATACAATCATCAGAATAGCTTCGACCACAACTTTATAGTCCACAACCATGAAACAATCTGCTCTTAGAAACTCCCAGTCTCCAAATACATAGAACACACGATTCACCATATCTGATCCCAACTCCACCGCCCAAGTGTCGAACACATCTCTCATATGATCATCCCATGAGAAATACTTCTAAAATTCTCCCGTGCCACATAGCAAAATTTGAATAGCAGCAGTCGATCAACTAGGAGAGTGTCGCAATACCAATTAAGTATCCATAAATCAAAACACAGTGCCCCCTTTTGAAACTTACTCTCTCATCAAGCTATATATCTAGTCATCTGAGATCATCCATGCTGCCTAAGAATTCATGTCCTTCCCTTCAAAATTGAACTGTGACCTTACGCATGCAAATCTCAATCCTACAAAACACACCGCATATACCATGCAATCATATCAAAAATATGAGAACTTCGTAATCCACTCCGAGTCACAAGCAACTACATACTCAATGAAACAAGAACTTTTCCATTTGATTCATTCAGAGAAAATAACTATACATCATATGCTCCTCACGCCAATAGGAAATATACTCCTCGAACCGCAGTAGAAACCATTGAGAACTCTTCAAAACCCATTTGCCCATAATCAAGCCATCAAAACTAAATCTCTCTAACTCAACCAAGCCATGCAGGTCACCCTTGCATTACCAATAGACATCTGTAGAGACTAGCCACGTCATAAGTACCCAATGAACCTATTTTATCCATTACTGTGCTAATCTAACCTACTTCCAAGTTGTCCTAATTCTCCGAGTTCCTTCCGAATTGCCTTCAAATTGATACTTTTCCTTGCTAGAACACTACTATCCTTAAACAAAACTTTCCCTATGAACTTTTGTAAAGAACCACACCGCCCTAAGGCTTATAAGCCGTTAAATTCCCTCTTAAGTACCCTAAAAGTATCACAACTGAGATACCCACTCCGAAGAGACCTTCTACGAATCTAAAGTTGTTTTCTTCACTTTTCTGATACTAAAGTATAGAATCTATAAGGATATAGAAATGCCACAAGTCTCGACATCATCCAATGTAAATCTTAATTTCTAGCCATATACAAATCCTGAAGATTCCCAGTTGCTACATATAAATCTTGAATCCATTAGAACCATCCTTGAGATTCATCCGCTCTACTCAGATCTTAATTAAATTGATCAAACGGATCAAATGACTTGTTCCCTATTTGCGCACCAACACCCTAAGAAGTAATTCACACCTCTAAGCAACTGGGCGAATCCCCACTCCATGCACACTACATCTTCCTTCCCGAATAACAACTCAATCATCCCATGATTCCTATATACCCTTCAAGTGTAACATGACCCGCATCCAAAAATTTCCTTACTCGAGTCATTCTCAAACTCAACCTCTGTGAGTCATAACTGATCTACCAGTATACCTCAAACCGACACCAATACAACACATAACCATTCAATCAACTTATCAATAACAGACTCCCCCACTTGGCTCAAAGCCATATATCACAACACAAAATAACTCACAATGCCCATACTCTATTGTCGCTATAATATCGCAGTGAGATTCAACTAAATCCTTCATAAACTCATGTAACACAAACCATTTAATATCCCAAATCATCTGCAGACCTCGCATTCACCCTTGTAATAGTCAAGCCAACTCTGATAAGTGACCCACATTTGATTTGCAACACATCTCATTCACTGCTAAAAGAGAATTCGCTACAAAAAACATAGGGATCACACAAACCTCAGGACACCCCGCAGGAGATAATCCACCTTCTTTGCCTCAACTTGACATCTCTCTATACCCTTCCACAGTTACAACTACTTCGCAATCACTTAATCATCCTGATTCTGAACTCATCAACAAGACATGAGAATCTAGTTCATTCCACAATTAAACAACATGAAGGATCCTTATATACATTCATAACTCAAGACTATACGTCACATCAAGACATAGATCAAGCACCCGATATTCCTTTCTACAGCTCAAGCAAACCTTTTTTGTCACATTCAACCCATATGAACACATCTCGCAGTCACATAATACTCATTATATAGCTATCCGACCACTCATATAATCACAAATTCTACTCATAGGGACACTATCGGACATATAATTCCAAAAGTACGTGCTCACACAATCAATATCTCTATGCTCAAGCTACAGTCAAAACCCGACCTCAAGTCCTCCAGACTAGACCATCATCAGCATAACGAAATCATATCTGGCACCTTATCCCTGGAATTATAAGTCGTCGATGTACAGCTGATACCAAGCACTCATGTGTGCATACCGAGTGCTCATTTCAGAGATAAAATGCTCAAATCGTTCATAGTTTTGAAAAATAGGAATGTTTTTCAAGTATCTCGGTGAAACATAAATTTTTTACCGAAAATGCCAAAATGCGAGTAAGTTTGGAAGCTATGATTCTCCCAAAAATCATTTCAACAATAAGTAAGATATTTCTTTTTCAAATAGCATGAGGAACGTACGTCTCTATGCCTACATGTTAAGATACAGATAAAATCATAAATATCCCAAAAACGGGGTAGCAGAAGGAAATGCATGTATCTCAAGTACACATGATAAATGCAATGCATCTCGATGATGAGCTCATGTACTCAGACTCTCAGAGTACGCAATATCACTGTCTCGCATTCTCCCTTACTATGCTCAATACTCAACACACTCAAACACTCAGCGTTGTATAATACCTGCTACGGCGTGCAGCTCTATATATATATATATATATAGTTGACTGCGCTCACTGGAGTGTGCAGACTACGGAGTGGCTCCTATAGCCCAAACTCTATAATCTGCACGGATAACTTACGTGTTATTGTATCAATATCAGAATCCACACGGATAGCCCATGTGCTATAGTATCAATATCATTATATGCATGGACAACTCACGTGTTATACTATCAATATCATAATCTGCACAGACAGCTCACGTACTATATTATCAATATCCTCACAATTTGGTCCTCGACCTCACTCAGTTGTCAATCTCTATTGGGCTCACAATGATATGAAACTAGCCCCAAAACGATGATATGATGTACCAATAAATAACAAGAAAGACTGAGATATGATATGCATATGAATGCGTATGACTGTCACACCTCCTTTTTACACTACATACACCCGCAAGGGTGTAAAGGAGTTTTTCCATTTAAAGGACAATCGGAACGAGATTTATTATTATAATTCAGAGTCTCCACTTGGGAGATTAATGGTATCCCAAGTCACCGATTGAATCCCGAACTGAGGAAATTATGACTCTGTTAATAGTCCGCGAACCAGAAATCCGAGTAAGGAATTTTATTAACCCGGGAGAAGGTATTAGGCATTCCCGGATTCCGTGGTTCTAGCACGGTCGCTCAACTATTGTATTTGGTTTTATCTGATTTTAAAACATGTTCTAACCTATGTGTCTTTTATTAATAAATTGCTTTTATTTTTATTTTTATTTTTATTTTTAATAAGAATTGTAACGTCGTAAAAATAAGTCTCGAACCACGTCGCACCAGTGCACCCGTGGTTGTCAACACATTTTGACTCTGTTGAGATTTGGATTTGAGTCACATCAATGTGCACCCATATTTAAGAAGGTAATTTTATTAAAATACGTGCCTAAAGCAACTACGCGTTTATTATCTTTGGGGAAGATCGTGAAATTCGCTAAACGGTCCTCCCGAGTTTCTAAATATTTTAATAAACATTTATCGAGGGCCTTGCAATTTATGCGATTTATTTGGCGAGGCTCATTTCGTTTATTTTACAAGGCAAACTAAAGCAACTAGGATTTTTTTTTTGTCTAGAAAAGAAAAGAAATCCTAATTAATCAACATTATTAGCCTTATACAACTAATCAATGGTTAAACTAACATGCGCTGGGCTCCAATAGAAGCCCAAAGAACATAACTTGTAAATGGACATGTAGCTGAAATTAGCCATTCGCAGGCTGTGGCCCTGGCCCAAATGGAATCAGGTGGTCAATCAATTTCCAAAAATCAGTTAACTAGTTTGTTAACTTTACTTAAAAGCTCTGAGACTTCTTTTTTTTTTTTTAAATCACATGCTAGGGTAAAAATATGAAGTATAGTGAGTTGATGATTGGGATAAATTTCAAAGCCAAACTTTATTAAAACTGAACAACATCGAACAAATATGCCTTACTTGTCACTACTAAAATAAGTCTTTTTCCTTTTAAACTACAAGACTAATTTGTATTATTCTAAGTTAACATTGATGGAAAACACATTCATGTCACTCTAAATCAATACTATTTGAATACAAGTCAAGGTATTAACAGAACACTTGTACAAACTACAAACTACAGTTCCTGTAGATGATTAAAACCTCTAAAAACTATATTTGAACAAATCAGCACATGTGAATGACTAAAATCTCTACAAACTACACAAAAAGAATGCAATAATCTTGGCAATTTACATCATAAACAGTCCTATACAGTTCAAATTAATTCAGGGTATCCTAATTACAATGATCTAATAATCAGCCATAAGAAAACTATCTAAACAAGTAACAAATTTATTTAAATCACAAGTCCACAGCATCAACTTGCTTTGATTTCAATTCATAATTCCAGCAGGATGAGGATACATTATGTCAAGCTCAGAATATGTACCTGATTTCGAAATACAAGGAGAAACAGGATAGGTCAGCGACAATAAACACAGCAGCAGCAATAAATAGAGCTCAAGCAGCAGTGAAATCAAATTTCAACCAGAATTATACTCAGATACAACTAGGAAAGTTGTAAAATCGATAGCAAACAGCAAACCAACACTCAAACTTCACTGAACCCAAATCAAACACAAATCAGACCCATAAATTTCATAAAAGAGCTCCGGCAAGTTGAAGTTAAGCTATAAGAGTATAAGCAAATACTGAAATTTGAAATTGCACTACAAATACAATGGAACAGTGCTTTTCTATGATTTTTACTGCATTTTTGTTTTTGTTTTTGGATTTTTTAGAAATTTTCTATTTTTTTTTTTGTTTTGGTTTTTTGTATAGAACTACAGCTAGAAGGAAATTTGAATTCAAAAAATTAGATCAGATCTGGAGAGGGTTTTTGGGAGGGAATTTGTAGCTCAAAAACTTGTAAATGAAGGCAAAGAAATGCATTTTATAGGCACAATGAGGTGCAGCTTCAGATTTTTAACTTTAACCTATTAGTCCCTCACTTATTTCTATTTCACCCTTTATTTTCTGACTTGTGCTCCGAGCTACACCCTTAAACTATCAAAATTTCACATTTGAGACTTATCTAGAGAGTTCTAGTTGCTTCCTAATTCAGTTATTTATAAGATTCCTCCTGTGAATTACCTTTACAGCCCTTAACTTATTCTGAAATTTACTAGTCTAACCCTATTTTTAATGCCCAAAATGCCCCTGAAGGCCCCTTGAAACTACTAGTTTAGTACAGCTATATCCAAACCATTTATTTAACTAAGCCTAAAGATTATCAAACTGTGGAATTACTAGAACAATTATCAATTAATCCGGCTTACATCAACAATCATAAAGAACTTGACATTAAAATCGGGCTTCAAACAAGATCGATTAAAGATTCAACACACAATTAAACTGAAATCATAATTACTGGCATGGAATTAAATCACAAAATCATATTTGAGCATACAAGGAAAACCCCCAAAAAACTCAGACAGAAATAAATGAAAGAACAACTTGCTGAATTAATATCTATGTCAAATGCTTTCAGTAAACAATTAAACTAACTAAAAACAATTACTATAACAAGAACAAATTACAGGAATCAAAGAAGAAGAACAGAGGAAGAAAGAAATAACTCAAACAAAGAGTAGGGGAAACTTACTACTAAACTTAAGCGATCCTGTATGGGCTAGTGACATGCTAAGGATGCCTGTGCGAGTGAACTTGGCCTTGGCGTAGAAGACTCAGATCCTAGATGTGAATTTGAAGAGCTTCAGTGGGGATTTTTGTGCATTAAACAGGGGAATAGGGCTTAGAGTGGCCCGGGGGTTGTGGAGTATAGGTTTGGTATAGTGTAGATGGCGGCGGCGCCGCCGGAGGTGGGGAGAGCGATTAGGGTTTTTAAAATTTGAACAATTTGGGTGACATTTGAATGAAATTGATGGTAAATATGGAAAGGGGAGGCGGAGGAGCGTCTATGGTGTGATTTTGGGGGCGTTTGGTGGTGGCGCCGCCAGCGGAGATCTTGTGGAGGCAGCTAGGGTTCTTAACTAAAAAATCAATATTCGAGGCAACTGGGCTAGATTTGAAGAAAGGTGGGCATGGAATTGGAGTGGGGAGGTCGTGGGGGTTTGATGGTGTGAAGGTGGAGGCGTTTGGGCCACTGGAACCGGCGTGAGGTGATTTTCGGTGGGTGGTCGATGGCGGCGTTACTGGGGATTGTTTTTGAGAGATTAGAGACGAAGGAAAAGGGGGGTAGGGGGGATTTTAGGACACTTTTATATTAATAAACCTAGTTAGTTCCGGACCGTTGGATTGATGAGATCCAACGATCATGATTCAAGGACCATGAAACGGTGTCGTTTAGACATTAAGGGGGGCTGGACCGGGTTGGTTTGGTTTGGGTTCAGGGTTATTTGTATATTACATCCCATTTTGGGCCTGTGCAATTGGCCCAATTCGTCCTTTTATGGACAGCCCCATCCCTTTTGTATTTTTCTATTTTTCTTTTCAATTTGTTTTCTCTTTTTTTTTGTATTATTAAATTTTATTTCTTATTATTTTCTTTTTTTATTTTTTTGTTAAAATGACAACAAATACCATCTAAGATCAAATTGACTCTAATATTACTATTATCTAATTCCCACAATTAACTAATTTCTAATTTCTAAAATAAATTCCACAAATTAAAAATAAAAGTGCACAAGGTTATTTATTTTTTGTCATTTTCTTTATATGTAAATAATTTTTTAAACTACTAACTAACACTGAAAATATGAAATTAAATCTCACACAAAGGCTACATGTATTTTTTGTATTTTCATATGATTTTAAAATGCACAAATAAAAATGCAACAATTACCAGAAAATGCCACAAAATTCACAAAAAATTGTAAAATACTAAAGAAATCATTTTATTTGGAATTTTGGGAATAATTTTCTTAGGGCAAAAATCACGTGCTCACAGCTGCCCCTCTTTGCCCGGAAACACGAAGAGTTTTCGTGCAAAGATATGTGAGCGGGAATGAACAATTTTTGGCTGTTCGCATATTCCGTGTGAAGTATTTTTGAAAGAGCTGACCGCACCCTACTTTGGAGGCTGCCTACATATCCTAGGCTAAACAGGAATCAGGTCAGTATAGTTCGGGAGTGTCTAGTAGTTGTGACTACCAGGAGCTGTGATCTCATTGCTGTTGCTGCTGCTACTGCTCGCTGACCTCCTTATTACACCATGGTAAAACAAAAGAAGCTAGCGTAAGCTATGATCTATGAGTTACAAAAGATCCTATCCATGTCTTCAAACTTGCTCTTGTGTTGCCTTGAACTTGTATCTTGTATTCTTGTGATGGGATTCTTGTTGTTGCCTTGAATTATGATTGGCGATGTTTTGCCATTTCTTCCAATGATGCTTGATTGCTACAATTTTAAAATATGTGCCTCGATTCTCCAGGCGTGCTCCTGGTTGTTGACGCTTGAGAAGTATTCCCTTGTTCTCCAGGTGGGCTTCTGACTGCGAAATTTGCAAAGTATTTCCTTGTTTTCCAGGTGGGCTCCTGATGGCGATGCTTGAAAAGTATTCCCTTGTTTTCCAGGTGAGCTCCTGACTGCGATGTTTGAAAAGTATTCCCTTTTTCTCCAGGTGGGCTCCTGACTGCGATGCTTGAAAAGTATTCCCTTGTTCTCCAGGTGGGCTCCTGAAAAATAGACATCGAAAGAAAATTTTCTGCCCTAGTTTTGTGATTGGGTGCGTTATGTTACCACATATTAAAACTTGAAGGATAAAATTTGCATTATACTTCCCTTGTTCTCCAGGTGGGTGTCTGACTGTTGCGCTTGAAATGTATTCCCTTGTTCTCCGTGTGGGCTCCTGATTGCGGAACTTGAAATGTATTCCCTTGTTCTCCAGGTGGGCTCCTGATTGCTAAATTTGAAGAGTATTCCCTTGTTCTCCAGGTGGGCTCCTGATTGCAACAAAATAGACATCCAAAGAAAATTTTCTGCCCCAGTTTGGTGGCTGGGTACATCATGTTATCCAATATTAAAATTTAAAAGCTAAAATTTGAACTACACTTCGCTTGTTCTCCAGGTGGGCTCCTGATTGCTGAATTTGGAAAGTATTCCCTTGTTCTTCAGGTGGGCTCCTGATTGCTGAAATCTAAAAGGTATTCCCTTGTTCTCTAGGTGGGCTCCTGATTGCTGAAATTTAAAAAGTATTCTCTTGTTATCCATGTGGGCTCCTGATTGCTTAAATTTTAAAAGTATTCCCTTGTTCTCCAGGTGGGCTCCTAATTGCGTCAAACAGAAAAAATAAAGAAAATTTTCTGCCCCAGTTTGTTGACTGGGCACATTATGTTACCAAATATTATAACTTGAAAAATAAAATGTGCATTATACTTCCCTTGTTCTCCAGGTGGGTGCCTGACTGTTGAGACTTTGAAATGTATTCCCTTGTTCTCCAGGTGGGCTCCTGATTGCTAAATTTGAAAAGTATTCCCTTGTTCTCCAGGTGAGCTCCTGATTGCAACAAAATAAACAAACAAAGAAAATTTTATGCCCCTGTCTTAATCAAAGAAAAATTTGTTAATATAAACTAGTGGTTAGCTGCTGGCATTCTTGTTGGGTATGTTCCTTCTTCCGGCTCTACTCTAACTTGTTTTCCTGGACTTGCTTTGAAACGCCTCGACTTTCTGACTGTCTTTCAAACCTTTGACTTTGATGACCCAAATGTTCTATCATGTATTACTGTTTTGTGTTTCTGACCCCTCTTGTGAAACTTTACTTTTCCCCCACAATTATCTAATTATCCCACTGATGGGATTTCCATTGGTCTTTCATGCCTTATTTTTTTTTTTTGATATGTTCCAACCCTGTTGCGCCATACAACTAGGAAGCTGGTAGCTAGCCTTGACATCCTTCTTTTGTTTTTGAATAGAACTGACACTGAAACATCTTATAGACAGACTTCAAGAGAACGAAATGCAATGACCTCGAAGGTTAAGGATAGAGAGATTCTGAAAATGGATTATTTGTAATGAAAAAAAAAGGATAGGACTTATCTGAGTGGAACGGCTGGTACCATTGATCGTGCCATGCATTTTGGATTAACCAGCCTAGTATGTTCAACCAATCAACTTTCAATTGCCATACCTGTTGTTCCATACTTTCATAACCCGACTTTCAACAAAATCCAAACCTTGCTCGTCTTGCCATGCTTCGGGCATCTTTCAACCACAGACTTGTTTCATTTGTCCATCTGAAAACTCACATTCGCCTTACGGTGCCCGTGAGGGTTTTCACCCATAAGACTCTCTCATTTTAATTTCTCTCAGATCACGTCGCCTTATGGTGCCCGTGAGGGTTTTCACCAATAAGACTCTCATTTTTTATTTCTCTCAGCTCCCGTTGCCTTATGGTGCCCGTGACGGTTTTCACCAATAAGACTCTCTCATTTTCATCATTTTCCTTCGGGCACCAGAGTGTTGCCCCCAATATGAATCACTTTACCTGCTTGTATTGGCATTTCTTGAAGATTGATCGGAAGGTCTTTCTTTGGACCGTAATGTGGCTTTCGGATGGGTATCAGAAAGAAGGATATAGAGGCTCAAATTAACTCAATCATGGGTTTAAAATTACAACTTTCGGAATCAGATTTCTTACAATAATCACAACTTCTGCCCCAGTTTCTTTCTTAGGGTTTTTGGACTTTTATTTTGTTGTGACTGAACCTCAAGGAGAGGCTGCCTACGTACCTTTTCTGTCACGACCCAAACTCACGCTGGTCGTGATGGCGCCTCTCGTGAACACAAGGCCAGCCAACTAACCAAATTCACTTCCTTTTAAAATTATTAAAACATAAATGAATAAAGTGTTACAGCTTAACAGCAAAAATAATCAGGACTACAACCCCACACAACCCTACCGGGGCGTCACAAGTCACGAGCATCTAGGAGGATCTTTATTACAATTTAAAAATCTATAATACATAGAGTAAAATCTAGAAATCAAGTAGAAGAAGAAACTCGGTGCCGCGAACGCCGACGGTCACCTTGCTTAGCTACGACAGCAATACCTTCAATCCGCTATCAACCCACTACCGGGTGAACAATACCTGCAACTGCACGCGAGGTGCAGGGAGTAAAGTGAGTACTCCAACTCAGTGAGTAATAAAAATAAATAATGACTGAAAGCATGAAATCTCATAAAGGCACAAATAACGCTATCTCAAGCAGTAAAATCAGTTACGCAATAAAACTGTGAAGTAACAGATGATTCTCTTTTAAAAACAGTGAAGACACTTAATTTCAACAAGTAAGGAATAATCAGAAATTTGCCCCTCGGGCTCAATATCAAATTTTCAATACAGTATCAGCCCCACGGGCTCACTCCCAACTCACCAACACACAACATCAGCCTCTCGGGCTCACTCCCAACTCACAAAACACAACATCAGCCTCTCGGGCTCACTCCCAACTTACAAAACACTCGATCGGCCTCTCGGGCCCACTCCCAACTCACCTAGGTACCCAACATCAGCCTCTCGGGCTCACTCCCAACTCACAAAACACAATATCGGCCTCTCGGGCCCACTCCCAACTCAACTGGGTACCCTGTGCTCACTGGGGGTGTGTACAGACTTCGGAGGGGCTCCTACAGCCCAAGCGCAATATCATAAGGCCTTAAAGCCTTCACACATCACACTCGAGGCCGGAAAGCCTCCTCACATAACACTCGAGGCCTAGATGCCTCCTCACATCACTCAACATATCCTCACATATGGCCCTCGGCCTTAATCAGTCCAGAAAATAATCATAAGCCCCTTGGGCATCAGTAAAACAATGGTGCTCAGCTCAAACAACATTATAAATATCATTTAAATCTCAAGTTGAGTATAAATGTAGCTGAGTTCATGAAACAGTATAATTCATTTGGGCTGAGTTCAAATAATATTTCAATTAGTGAGGAAAATAGTGATCTAAATCCACAAAAGATTTCAAGTAATTGGCACGAAGCCCAAATATGGCAATAAGCCCAAATCATGGTGAAAAATAGTAAATCTTTATCAAATAAGCGGTAAAATATCAACTGGGATGGACCAAGTCGCAATCCTCAATAGTAAATGACCCCGCGCTAGTCATACAATGCGTGTCTCATCTTAACATAGCAGTATGTTGTGCAATTAGGGGTTTCAAACCCTCAGGGCATCATTTAAAATCATTACTCACCTCGAACCAGTAGAATTCCTCGCTCGCGACGCCTTTGCCCCTCAAATTGGCCTCCACGCGCGTCGAATCTAACCAAAAACAGAGCGAATACATCACAATATACCAATGGGACAACACTCAATCGAAAACAATCGAAATATAGCAAAAATCTCGAAACTAGCAAAACCTGAGCCCCGGGCCCGCTTCTCGAAAAATTATAAAATTAACATCGCCGGCTTCCTTATCTTGCCACGAGTCTAACCATGTAAAAATCATTCAATTCCCATATCATTTCGACCCTCAAATCCTTGATTCTATCCAAGAGGGTTTTCTACCCTTTTCCAACAAAATTCTCTGATTAAACGCTAAAACTCATAATAGATTCAAGTTATACAACCAAAATTTAGTTAAGAACACTTACCCCGTTGCTCTCTATGAAGATCGGACAAAAAATCGCCTTAACCGAGCTCCAAATCGTCAAAAATGGGAAATGGGAACGAAGTCTCATTTACAGAACTTAACCTTTCTGCCCAGGCCAGTTTCCGCTTCTGCGATACAAATGTTGCTTATGCAACTTCCGCTTCTGCGGTGTTCTTCCGCTTCTGCGGTTTCCTTCATTTTGCCCAGGACCGCTTCTATGGTCCATTTTTCGCAAAAGCGAGACCGCTTATGCGATCCAATCGTCCGCTTCTGCGGTAGCTGCCCAATCCCCACATTCCGCTTCTGCGACTTCCCTTTCGCTTCTGCGGTCCATTTCCGCATAAGCGAAAATGCCAGATACCAGAACCCTTCAGCAGTCCTAAAACCCCAAATTTCATCCCGTTAGCCATCCGAAATCACCCCGAGGCCCTCTGGACCTCAACAAAAAATACCAATACATCCTACAACGTTATTCAAACTAGTCCCAATCATCAAAACACCATCGCTAACATCAAATTTCACCAAATCAAAGTCTAAGTTCTTCAAGAACTTCCGAAATACACTTTCGATCAAAAACCCGAGCATACGATGTCCGAATGACCTGAAAATTTGCAGACATATCCAAAACCACCGAATGAAGCTACTGTAACTCTCAGAATTCCATTCCGACCCTCGAATCATAATCTCACCTATCTACCGGAATTTGCTAAATATTCAAACTTAGCCAATTCAAGCCTAATTCTACACCGGAACTCCAAATTCAATTCCGATTTCACTCCTAAGTCACAAATCATCCCCCGAAGCTAACTGAATCATCAGAATTCACATCCGAGCCTCCTAACTAAATAGTCAACTTCCAGTTCACTTTTCCAAGTCAAGCTTTTCTTTAAGAGACTAAATGTCTCATTTCCAACTAAAACCAGTCCAATTCTACCCGATCAACTCATATACTGATATTGAAACATAGCAAAGCATAATATGGGGGAAATAGGGCGGTCTCACGTGATAACCGGCTGGGTCTTCACATCCTCCCCAACTTAAACAAACGCTCGTCCTCGAGCATACCCAGAGCTGTCCTAGAAGCCACCCAATAGCTAAATGACCTTACCAAGCATATACCCGGGGTGATCCCTCGTCACCCTATCTCTTATAGGTCCCACAACATAACATGGCTGAAATTACCCAATCCAGTCTAGCCCATAATTCACAAAACCACTTTTTCACTTCTGAAACCATCAATACGATCAAACCTCGCACCTATACTTTGAATAGTCCCGAACCAGCTGTAATAACCCATACTCGCATCCTCAAATGAAATCACATGATATACCACATAATCCAGCACCTGAAACGATAACTTCTATTCACAGCAGTAGTCCACAACAACCATATACCGATAGAAACCTCTCAATAGCTAAAGCCCCATTTCAACACTTCATATCCTATCAATGACAAAGAAACACATAGCAAACCGTAGCCATTTATCAGATCAACCATTCATGAAACCACTCCTTTTTGACTAATACCACAGTAGATTTCCGAAATCATACTCAAAATCAGAACCTCACGTCAATATTCAGAATAAACTCGAACCTCGATATTGTTCTTCCAACAAGATGTAATCAACTTTGTTCGCATCCATTAATGACTCCAACGATCACCCCGAATTCAACGCACCACTCGGGTGATATGACAACTCATCACAGGCCTAAGCCACAACTTGCATAATCCACGCACCAATGATGGGTGGTCTGAACATACTCAAATCATGACAAATGACTCAAACGAAAGATCTATAACTCAAACTCCTCAGTACCGTCACAACACAAGGCTGGGAACCCATCCCACATCATAGAAATAGAATACTTGAATCTACCCCGAAGGGTCTAATCTCCACATAGCCTCGCCCTAATGCGCGATCTTAACCCAACACCATTACACATGAAGCACCTCAAGTTGCTATGCTCAAAATAGACAGCCACGCACATATTGATGTCTGAACCAAGCAATCCATCACCCCATGGTGAAGCAAGACATACCAAGTAACATATGGAAAAC